>JAWNKX010001143.1:0-240885 GCA_035041755.1 Cacoxenus indagator | reverse complement strand
GATATAGAGGAAATGCCTAACTTAAGCTCAGCATTAAAGGAGACAATACAAAACAATTTTTAATAAAAACTCTAAAAAACAACTAAGTGCGCATACAGGTACCAGACTCAATATGTTACTCAGCGGTGGTCAAGGTGCTTCAGCACCACAAAACCAAATACTACACGTTTAAGCCAAAGGAAGAGCGAGATTTCAAGATTGTGCTAAGGAATATGCACCATGCTACAGACCTCGATGAGATAAAAAATTAGTTAAAGGATCTTGGCCATGAAACTATTAATATCCAGAACGTGCAACAAAAAATTTCAAAGTAGCCTCTTCTACTATTTTTTGTGGAACTTAGAAAAAAATCAAACAACACTGAAATATACAAAATAAAAACCCTGCTTTGTGGCAAAATAATCTTTGAACCGCCCCACCACAAACGCGTAGTTGTACTGTTTATTTGGGTGGACTGTATATAAATAATAATAGTAAGGTGCATTTACATGTGGTTGTGGTGAGGCTGTTGACATTGGATAGCTGGTTGGTGTTGGTTGGAAGGAGGACGAGTCGTCGGGCCTTCGGTGCTTGTACTGTCGCTGAAAAGTGAGAACACATACAATCGATTTTCGATTTCATATAATTTAGAAGCGGCGCCCTTTTTACTCTCGGTATATTTAATTGAATTAAATCTGTGATATTGACAGCGCGTAGCGCTAGTTGATCAGTTAAAAATTGCGCTTGAACAGAACTTACTGCATGGTTTCTGAAGATTTCTTCAGGCAGTCGATCAAGATGAAGGGAGAAAGTGCCGTAGGAACTTTTCGTCGCGCTGCACTTACCAAGGAAGTCGTCCGCTCCCTGCCATTCTCTTTCTTTGGGCGCTCTATGGAGAGTTCCGTAGGCACTCTTCGCCGTAGAAGCCGTCCGTTCTTATACTGTCTCACTCTGTCACACTGCGGTTGCAGGTTCTGTGAGCACTTGTCTTGGTCGGTGAGAGTGCAGGCGAAAGTTCTGTAAGAGCTTTCACTCTCAAAGGGAACCGTCCACTCCAGCTTATTTGTAAGTGCAGCGGTTAGCTCGGTAGGAGCGTGCGTCTATTCAGGGCTGGGCAGTTCGTAAACATTCCGCCCCCTTGCAGCCCGGATGCAAACATTACAATTCATACTTATACTAAGAACAACTTTACCTAACAAATTCCCTCTTAAATCTAACAAATTCCACCTTAATTCTAAAAAATTCAACTTAAATTTTCAGATTTAACTTACAACTAACACCTTCCAACGTATACCTATAAAGGCCCCAGCTAGGCCGTCTCTTCGCTGGTCGTTCACACCTTACGCGGCGCCGTGTGTCCTGGCTTTTGTCTGCATTTCCCATGCAGCCGTCACTCGCACCTCCCGCGCCGCTGTCACTTGAACTACTCGTTGCCTGCTGGTCTCCCTAATATTTTCCAACTAGCTCCTCACATCGTAGATTCAGCGGCCTGCCAGCTGGAGAATTCGAAAATCGGGACCGCGACCTTCACACAAACCATCGGCCATCGCGGAGACGATGACCGCGTGACGGATGAATCTCACAGTACCGTAGGTGCACAGGTTCATCAGCTGAAAAAGTCGAAAGTCGGGTCCGCTGCCCTCAGACTATCCATCGGTCATCGTGGAGGCGGTGACCGAGTCACTGGTGAACCTCCCAGCACCGTAGATGCACAAGTTCATCAGTTGAAGACGTTGAAAATATCAGATCGGCTGGTCTGGTCTGGTGTGGTGCAACAGCGTATAATGCCATCAGACATACTTTATATAACTGCTGCCGAGAGGCATCGCTCAGCGACCACCTTCCGTCAAAAATCCCACGCCCACTCTGGCTTCGGTGCCAACTCTGGGGGATGTTCGTTACGGAATTGTTCTGAAAATCAAGGCTGTTAATTTTCAGAATGAACGATAACTCCTAGCGTCGCCGGACGCCTTATACAACTGCGACTTTTCCTCAGCCTCGCCACTCTCACCATTCCGATAGTCCCGGGAGCGCTTTCCTTATTGACCCAGGCACCATTCATTTGGTTGCGTGCAGTCTTCTCTCACCACAACCAAGTCGTTTTCTGAAATATTAGTTTGCGGCTGCTTCCACCTAAACAAAGGTTTATCTCGGAAAAGATATACAAGATATACGGTAAGGTAAGGCTTTCCACCTCTTTCAAAATTCTAGATTTAGAACCCTAACTTTCTGAAACTTTTGATATAGGGCACCGCCACCAGGTTTTAAGATCATGGACTTTGTGCTAAGCTGGGGTTAACCACTTATCTTCGGGACATATCATTTACCAATTTGTCGATCCCAGGCTGGAGCACTTGTGACGCTCTTACAAAATTGGTGCCATTATCGGAATGTAATTTTCCGTACAACAACAGTATTTCTCCGGATGAAATGCTTGTTGGGAAATTGAATTTAGCCGCCGTTTTTCCCAGTCCCGTTACTCCATCGCGCGCTCGTAGAACTGCAGCAGGGGTACCCAGACATAGAAACGGATGGATAGGGACTTGTTTACTAAAACGAGTTAACTTTGGATGGTCCATACTGTCCTGAGCTGTTCTTTGACGGACTTCCCTTCTTTTCACTCTTCGGATAACGTAGCTAGACGGACGGTGGCCGGACTCTGATTTGCCTGCTCTTGCCAGTTTTCGTCTCTAACGGGCCCGGAACTTTTTTTCCCCTTAACAGACCAGAGGGGCTATACTTCTGATCACCCTGTTATGGAGGACATCTATTGCGGTTAGGCTCCGCACACCTTTTCCTTCTATTGCTTCCTCTACCCTTGAGTAGTATTTTCCTGTCCGCCTTTGCGGACGAAAAATTCAAATTTCGGACCGCAGCCGCTTGAATATGTGGGGAGTCGACTAGACCTGACAAAACCCAACCAAAGACCGTCTCTTGTGCCACAAGTGTCCCGGCAACCTTTTTCTTAAATCTTCCTTTGACAATTTGAGGATATAAGTCCGCTCCTATCAAAATTGGTAAATTGCATTGGCTTTTAAATAGCGGGAATAAATTGTCCTTGAGAATAAAGGTGAACATTTACAACATAATAATTATAAAAATATCCTGCTTGGCGATACGGCTTTCAGGCATAGCAGCGAAGTCAAACATCACGAAGGTGAGAGTACTGCAGGCCAAGACATTGCGTATGCTTACTGGTGCCTCTTGGTTCATGCGAATGGCGGACCTCGAAAACGACGATGTGATAAATCGTCAGGCCAAAAAATATATAGAGAGGTTGAAAAATCATCCAAATAAATTAGCAAGGCGCCTTCTAAAACGACGCAGAATGGGAGGAGTTAGGGTGGGAAGACGGCTGAGAAGATCACACCCTGCCGATCTCCATAATAGAACCTTTTAATACACTATACTACATCCCCACTTATTATTTAAGTTGTGTTTTTAATTTTTGTATATACAATTTAATTGAAGTTGTTCTAATAAAAACCTATCAAAATATCTACTGGGTTGGTCTTAAAAAACGGACATCTGCAAGCTGCAGCTCTGAAAGAGATGGGATTATGTTGGGGTCAATCGGACTGGTCGGAAGATTCCCTGTGATTTTCGGAAGGATTAGCCCCTGCGCAGATATCAACATGTTTGAATCACATGGTGACTGCAACTTGAACGAACATTCCTTTCGGGCCCCTATCGAAATTGTCTCGGTTAAGCCAGATACCCGTGCTTGAGTGAGTTTTACCATCTATCTCGCCTCTCTAGCCGTTCGGAAAAGAATGTGCTTTCAGAATACTTCACTCCTTGGTGCTGGATGTTGACGATCACTGTCCCCAAGAGTGCGCCCCGTAAGTTAGTCGAAAAACACGACTGCACGTTGCTTATTGCTGCTGATCCTGTGGGTACGGTGGCCTGATTCCCAGTGGTCCCCTGTATTTCCAATGGGCTCGCAGTCTCTCTGTTCCCATGGATCAATGAGTGGTGTCGTCCGCCACATTTCAAACACCTTACCTTCACCATGCAATCCATCACTGAATGCGACTGTGACAAGTAGTTGAAACCAACACATATCCTCTTCACCTCCGTTGTTCGTTCCGCATTGTTCAATGGCAGGAATTTAAGGCAGGTCCGCACTTGATGTCCTCTGGCTTGGCACAGCTTACATGTACTTTCCGTGGGTGGTACACGGGCAGCATGAACTTGCACCTTCCTGGGAATTTTCCCTTTCTTGCCGGGCTTTGTCTTTAAATCGGCCATTGTTCCTATCATCTGAAAGCGGCTGGTGAGGAACGTCAGTTAGGCTTTGTTCCCACAAAGCTAAGGTGGATTCTGGATTGCGCGAAGTACACAGAAATATGAGGATGGGATCCCATGTACTAATTTGTACACCATGTGCTCGCAGTGCCCATATGCAATTGGTGATCTAGCGTTGTAGCCCCTTTAACTGTACCCCATCCCCGTCGCCAACGGCTCCGAAGTTGAAGAGGGTCTTCAACTGGACATTGATGTGAATACGCTTGTTCTAATAACGGTCCGGTAAATTTCTCCATGTGACCTCGAAGCCCTCACCTGTCAGCGGCACCAGTAGTACGATTTCCTTGGCTTCGCCCCGGGTCTTCTTGTTTAGGTGGTACAGCTTTTCCACTTGTGATAGGCGAGGGTTATCCCCTTTAACTGTACCCCATCCCCGTCGCCAACGGCTCCGAAGTTGAAGAGGGTCTTCAACTGGACATTGATGTGAATACGCTTGTTCTAATAACGGTCCGGTAAATTTCTCCATGTGACCTCGAAGCCCTCACCTGTCAGCGGCACCAGTAGTACGATTTCCTTGGCTTCGCCCCGGGTCTTCTTGTTTAGGTGGTACAGCTTTTCCACTTGTGATAGGCGAGGGTTATCCACGTGGATGGCCTTGAACATATCCTGAAACGTAGGCCAGGATTTATAGTCCCCATCGAATATTTCCGTATCGCATGGGGGTACACTAAAGCCCGGGTTTGAACTCCGCACCACATCATGCACGGTTGTTGAGTTGAATGCTCGCGCACGTGATTCCGCCATACGCAACATAGTTGCCTGCCGAATTGCTGTTGCAGAGGGCATGTAAACGTCGTACCATTCATCATACCGGTCTTGGAGTCGACCGGCCACTTCATCAGCGTCTTCACGTTCTTCGAGAATATCCGCCATTGCTGTATCGAAGGCAGACCGAAGTTCCCCCCAGCGTAGCTTGAGTTCCTTTTCCTGAAGGTGTAAAGCATTCAGGGTTTGTTGAAAGTCGGACCTTTGATCACTAGACTCCTCAATGCGGAGAAATAGTTTCGCCCGTCTATAAAACTTGGGAAGCGACATTCTAATTCAAAAAAACTCAAAAATTTGTTTTTTAAATAATTTGAACGTAGTACACTAAGTGCGGAGACACTGACTCACAAATTCAAAACTCAAAAAAAACCTTTCTATTAAAAATTAATTTCTCTTTTACTCTAAGCTATTTCCTAGCGCACAGAATTTTCTATTCGCTGGGCAACACAACCACAATGCACCAAATATCGAATGAGAATTAAGGAAAACAAAAACCAATTATTTTTTGTCGTTTATTTATTTCCCACAATTATTTAATTAATGGGGACCATAATGTAATGTAACATACACATTGCACCAAGTTCCATAAATATTATGTCGAGATATTTCTAAAAAAGCCGTTGATGTATCACCCATTCCTCAACTTGCACTATATGGCTGCAGTATTAAGTACGTTGAGACATCGAGAAACTTAGGTATAGTTTTCAATTTTAAGTTTAACTTTAAAGAACTTTAACCTGGCACAATCATATTAGTAATACTGCCGGGAAGGTGTATAGTATGCTTCGAATGCTCTGGACAACTCAATACTTTACACCGCTCCATATACGGCTTCTACTTGCCAAAACATGCTGTGAAATTTTTCCTAACTGTGATAGTACAGATAAATGTAAATTAAATGTACTCTTTAATAACATTGTTCGGTATGTTTACGGACTAAAATTAGCAATGCATATATTGATTTTTTTTATTTTACTTGTTTATTTGTGGACAGTTTAAATGCAATGTCAAATTACAGATAAACTTAAATAAAGATATAGCATCGAGGACATTAACTTAATTACTAATCAAGATATTAACAATAATAGTGATAATAGTAATAATTAAAAGACTTAGAAATATAATTAATAGATGTATGTGGGTATGTGATTTGTAGTATTAGAACTTATAAACTACTTTTATTAATAATATTTATATTTGATTTCATAATTGGCTTACTAAGTTGCATGATTTTAGGAAATTAATGAGCTTGGGTAAATTGTCTCTTACAGATATTGGATGAAGAGTTGGAGCGGTCGAAAAGGTGGGAGTGGGTAAGATTGGTGTGGCCGAAACGTAGCCGAATGATGTTTGAGAGTAAACGACTATGTATAGGCTGATCAAGTAGTACTCGACCGTAATCGTAAATGGTGTTTTTTGGAGTGTTGTATAATTTGTAGTGGTTATTAGTGGAAGCAATGATTGAGTTTAGTTCTATTTTAAAGTGGGTTTTAATGTGTTTTATTATATCAGTTATATTGTAGATTTCTTAGAAAGTGAGAGGGAATTTGAATGCATCTTTAGGAGCTTTATCTGCTTCTTCGTTGCCGGTGATGTTGCAGTGGCCAGGGGTCCAGACAATTTTGATTTTTGGTGAATTTTTCGCAAGAGTCTGCCTGATTGTTAGGGGGTAATATGATTGATTGGAAGTATTGGCTATAGCTTGTAATAAAGGAAGAGAGAGTACAAATAGCAAAGAAGGTTTGTGCTTCTTTGGCCCTCTACACGGCGTTGTGAATGGCTATGATTTCCGATGAGAAAGACGAGCTGTAGTGCGGAAGGAGGAATTTATCATGTGCTCTATTCATTACTAAGCTGAAGGAGGAACCGGAGTCCGACTTGGAACCGTCTGTGTATACGAATACATGGGAGTGAAGGGATTCTTTAAGGCGTAGGAATTTTTTTTGGTAAATTACAAGTGGCGTGGAAGACTTCGGAAAATTATGAAAATAGGTATGGTTGACAGAGGAGTGTTGGTTTAGTGTGAAGGGTGGGGATGTGCTTTTGATTAAGGGTATTGGTTTGGTTGGAAGGCCAAAACTTCTGTTATATTGCAGGGAGCGGTGGAGAGCAGAGGGAATTTTTGGTGCTGGATTTTTAGATTTAGATATATTTTTGAGTGGCACTGCTAGAGGAGAGTCATTTGAGAGAAGTATTGGTTTAATGAGCAGTTTCGAAAATCGTATTGTTTATAGGAGTAGATCTAAAAGCTCCTAGGGCAAATCTAATAGCTGAGTGGTAAATTACTTTGATCTTGCTTAAAAGGAAGGGTGGTAAGTTTCCATAGAGGTTAAGGCCGTAATCTATTTTTGAAATAATCAAAAGTTTAATGACATCAACCACTGATAGTTGGTTGCAGTTGTATTTGTAATTTGAAAGACATTTGATTATGTTTAGCGTGGAGTTGAGGGAGGTTAAAAGGTTTAGAATGTGATTGTTCCAGTTGTATCTGTGATTAAAGGTGATTATTAGGATTGTGAGGAATTTGATGTCTGCAATCGGAGCTAGAGAGGAGGAGATTTTGACTTGACAGGAATGCTTCCTACAAATGTGCAAATATTTGCATTTTGAAACCGAGAGAGTTGCACCCGAATAATCATACCAGGAGAGGATATCTGTTATTAGTGGACTTATGTTTATTGAGGTACACTTGTTTATTTTTTTGACAATGAGGTAATCATCGGCGTAGGCATAGAAATCAAAATGTCTATGTGTAAGGATTAATATATTAAGTTTGTTGTATGTGATAAGGAACAGGATAAAGGAAAGGGGCGGGCCTTGCGGAAAGCCGTTGAATTGAGGAAGAACTGAATAGAAGTGGTTGTTTGCATATACTACTATTTTTCTATTAGATATGAAGCTAGTGACACAGTTGATGATTTTAGGGCCAATTTTCCACGAATGTAACTCATCAATGACGGAGTAGATTCCTACCCTTCTTCTACTCTAAGGTAACTGTCAGTGATTGGGTTTTGTGAGTTGGCGCTGTGTATGGCGTCTATAAATTATTACGGTTTTAAGCCACAAAAGGTACGAATGGTACTCCAGATTTTTGATTTAGACATGTCTGGGTTTATTGATGAAGTGTATGTTCCTAGTGAGAGGCGTTTAGAGATTTTTATTTTGCGCTTTAGGAGTGCGCTGGCATTTTTGAAGTTTAAAATATTCTCAGTGGATTTATTTATCAGCTATCAGATTCTATTTTCCATGTTGTTTCTAGCGCAAGGGTATTTGTAGCAAAGGTTAGATCTATATGAGTTATCTTATGATGGGTGCCAAAGTGAGGTGGGGATCCGTCGTTTATGATGGAGAATGACGATTGAGACAAAAATTTGAAGATTATGTTTCCTCTACAATTGCTTGCGGGCCAGCCCTATAAAGAGTGACAGCTGTTAAAATCTTCAGAGATTAACGAAGGAATTGTGAGATTGTCATATGCATTACGTAGGTTGTTAATAGAGAATTGTTTATTTGGGGGAATGTATGAGCAGATAACGTTGAACTTGATTTTTGAGTAGACTGTTACACCAATCGAATCAAAATCTTGAGGGACTCTAAAATTTTTGTGCTTTAGAGAGTAATTAATTAAGATGGCAACGCCTCCTGATGAACCAGATGAGGAGTTGTAGGTATAAATTTTATTGTTGATAGGAGTTGGAATATTAGACAATGAGTTAAAATGTGTTTCTTGGATGTGATGATTTTTGGACTATATTTTTTTATGAAAATTTGTAGTTGATCATAATTGTTAGAATAACCATTGCAGTTCCATTGTAAGTTCTTAAGAACCATAATAAAGGAAATAAAGGAGAGTAGAATGGAAATCGTGTAGAAATTGTGAGGGTTTGATCAATTAGTAGCGTTGAGTTGTAGCATGACAGCAAATGAAGAAATCACGCCCATTACTCAACGTTGTGGGAGAGTATGTTGGCTGAGCTGCGCCACAGATTACTATCGGCTTAAAATGTTGTTAAGTGGATACTTTTGCTGCAGTATTTAACTATTACAAGACGCCCTGCGGATAGGTCGACTGAGGCAGACCTCGGTGTGAGAAAGTATATTAAATTATATTACATTTTCTAATATCTCCTATTTTTTATTATTGGTTTTAGAGGGGGTGTAAATTGTAGCGGTATTTTTCTTACAGAATTTGTGGCCTTTGGAGAGGCTAAAAGTTTAGCGTCGCCCGGCGATGAGGAGTCCAAAGTATCGTCATTGATAGGCTCTGGATGATGTGTGGTGATGGGTGGTTGCTCGCTGGTGATGTTGGTTGAGGCAGCGTATCGATGTCAGCGTAGTTTTGTATTTGACATTGGATTGGGGTATTGTTGTGGTTAATGTTTGTTGTTGTCTGAGAAGATCGGGCGATTGCAGGAAAGGATTGTGATGAGGATAGTTGGTGGCGATCATTGTATATTTTATTTTTTATTTTTTTTTTTAAATTTTTTTTTATATTTCCCATATGTCGTGTACATATGTCTCTATTTTTTATTAAGACTATTAGTACAGGATTTAAACGTTATTTTAGGGTTGTAGCTAATTTATGTGAACAGATCACAAAAGTTTTTCATTTTTGTAAGGATGTAGGGGAAAAAATCAAAATAGTAACGAAAATTATATACATTTAAATTAAATTACTACAATTATAGAGCAAAATAAAGTAAAATAAACATAAATGTAATAAGAATATAAAATACAAAAATAAACACATTAAACAAAAACAAAGAAAAAAAGAAAGAGGTATTGAGATATATATATATATAGCTTCGAATTTATTCAACCAGATCCACTGGCCTTGTCCTCTGTAACCTGCGTCTGCATTGTAGTTCCTGTATTGGTAGTAGGTTGACACCAACATTTGGGTGTTGGGTAAGCTTGGTCTGGTAGATACGACTTATTTTTGTAATCTCCTCTGTTCCTGTTGGAATATTAAGATCACGATGCAGATCATTGTTAGTTATATACCACCCAGCCTTGGTGATCATGCGAATTATTTTTGATTGTTGTCTTTGTATTATGTCGGTATTTAATTTTTTTGCCGTTCCCCAGATTTGTGCTCCGTACGTCCAGATCGGTCTTATAATGGCTTTGTAGATCAGTATTTTGTTTTCTAATGTTAACTTTGGGTAACATCAGGTGTTCCCCAAGGCAGTCATTTGGGGCCTTTGCTTTTCAACATATTTATTAATGATCTATCTACCGTCATCAAACACTCTCAGATTTTAATGTACGCAGATGATGTAAAACTGTGTTTCCGCCTTAATAACCCTTCTAACGGGATTTTCCTTCAGATTGACATAGACTCTTTATCTCGTTGGTGTTCCAAAAACTATTTAATCCTCAATACCAATAAATGCAAAGTTATGTCCTTTTCTCGCGGAGCCCTTATTTCAAATTCTTATTACATTGACTCAAATAGTTTAGATCGTATTTCCCAGTTTAACGACCTTGGTATTTTGATGGACTCGAAGTTGCATTTCGGTACCCACATTTCCACTTCGGTCTCTAAAGCAAGAAGTGTCCTTGGCTATATTAAACGCTGGTCTAAGGAATTTGATGATCCGTATACTACCAAAGTACTATATACTTCACTGGTAAGACCTATTCTGGAGTATGCGTCTTGTGTCTGGGATCCTCAATATCAGATGTACATTGATCGTATTGAGTCGGTGCAAAAGCAATTTCTACTTTTTGCTCTCAGAAACTTGCACTGGGATCCTAATGCTTGCCTACCATCTTATCGGTGTTGTCTCAAATTGATCAACCTCCCTACCTTGTCTAGTTGTAGAACGGTCATTGGTGTAACTTTTATGTATAAAGTCATTTATGGTAGTATTAACTCACCTTTCTTACTTAGAATGATTAACTTTAGTGCACCAGCACGTCCAACTAGAAACTATTCTCCTATTACTCTTCCCTTTTGTAGAGGTTCTTATTTGCAACATGATCCATTCTATGTCTTATGCAAATCTTTTAATACCCACTTTGCGTGTGCCGTTCCTCCCACCTCTTCTTATGTTATAAAAACTAAGTTGTTAACATCATTGAATTAATGCATAACTTATTTTCTGTACTGATAACCTACATTTTTCCTCCTTGTTTAAATAATCTATGTTATTTTAGGTATTGAATTCTGAATTTAATATTAGCTTTAGTGTAATTTTGAATAATGATTATGTTAATGGCTGATGATATTTTTATCTGTAGCCGAATATTTAGTACGTAGGCATTAGCTTTGGTATCGCATGATCACCAAAGATATTAGCAATTAAGACCAGCTGAGCCCAGTCCTTGTGACTGGGTGAATTTTGATGCCACCTGGGCCTGCCCCATGTGAGATCAGTGTGTGGTCATTGCGTACCTACTAAGTCGAAGTGAAAAAAAAAAAAACTCTGTGCACTTGTTGTATCATTGAGTGACTTCTTTGAAAACCTAAGTGGTGATTAGGAATGATGTTGCTACGTTCTAGTAGTGGCAGGAGTCTACATCTTAATATCACATATGAATGTTTGTAATAATGTTTCTTACATATTCATTAGCTTTCACTCTTAGAAGTTTCCCATTTATTTTGTCATATTCTAGGGACTTTTCTTCCTTTATGTCATTCTTAATACATTTTGTTATCTAATGGTGGTCTTTTTATATTTTGTACGTTCTGAACCTCTACTAATACCTTTGTTCAGATGTGGATCAACTGAGTTGATGGCGACTTCTCCGAAAACGCTTTCTGCTAATGCTTGGCTTTATCGCGGTTCGTATTTGCCCATAACCCGTTTTTCATCTTTAGAGGAGCCTGATGATTACTTTTATTTGTCAAACCTTGGTAGCTTTCCATAAACAGTAGTCCATTTGATTCCTTGGCATTAAGCTATTCAGATATGATTTTAGTTGTTTGTTTTTTAGTACCTGAATAATTTTTTTAACCTCTTTTGTTGCCTCGTTGTTTTCTTTTTGCGTCTGGAGATATAATGGTTGACCAGGTTTTCCTTAATATATTTTTTTATTTAGTAGTCGTCGAAGTTCCAATAGTAATTAGTTAGAGTATCCAATTTTTCTGCTTGTTTTTTTGTGTCGATTTCATGACTGCTTTTATAATGATGATTTAGGAACACTATCGCTGACTTGATGTCCTCATATGATATAAGAGGGATGTTAGTCATGAAATTAATGTCATTGTATTCCTTATAAGTATGAAAGTCACGTCTGGTGTTGTATGTGTAGGCGTGGCATGCATGTCGCAATTTAATTCTATAGTATTGTGGTCTGACGAGAGCTCGAATCATGATAGATTTTACATTTCATAATGTCCAGGTTTTTATTATGAAAAAATCTATCAAGTCAGGTATTTTATTAATGTCTGTTGGCCAATAAGTTGGTTCGCCTGTACTCAAGTATTTAGAGTGTATGAACTGCATAGCGTTGAGGAGATTTTTGCCTATTTTGTTCATTAGCCTCAATCACCACATAGTGTGTTTTGCGTTGTAATAACCGGCTGCAATGAAGCGTTGTCCAAGAGAGTTGTGGAAGTTCTTATATTCTGTTTCTGAAATATTATGCTTTGGTGGACTATATACAGCAGATATTATGAGAGGTCCTATGAGATCGTTAATTTGCATGTTCGTTGCTTTTATGTAGTAGTGCTGGTTAGGTTCAAGCTCGTCGTGCTTTATGCATTGCTTAATTATTATGGCGGTTTCACCGTGCGCTGTGCCATCGGGGCGGTTTGTGGTATATACTTTGTACCCTCTAACTTGTATAAGGAGTTTCTTTGTGCAATGTGTCCGAAATTAGGGTTATGTTGATGCTGTTTTCATGAAGTAATATTTGAAGTTTGGCTATATGATTTTTCAGTCCGTTTGCATTCAAAGTTATAATCCTTAATTTAGTTTCCATTTTGTTTGTCCATTTTCGATATGAGAATTTTTATGTAGTTTATCATATTTGTGACTTGTTGGATCAGTTGTTTCATCAGATCCTTCATCTCAGTAATGTCAGTATTTGTGTCATTGCGTCTGCTTGCGCATTCATTATTTGCACTCGTGAGTTGTGCCTTCTTATTCTTTTCGCTATTTTTGTTGTTACTCTTGTTATTAGCTACATAAGCTACTACGATAAACCGGTCTTGATTTTTGGAGTTTTAAATTTTGATTGGAGCTACTGCTATTTTTTCAGTCGGAACTTAGGGGCTATTTCCTCTGAGGGATGGAAGTCTGTTTATTTTCAATGCCTTGTATATCTTGCCATCTTTATTGTTTGCAGTGTTTGCACCACCGCACAAGGTACATTTTATTTGACCGTTGGCTTCAATTTTGCAGTCGAATGTCTTGTGTTTACCATCGAATTTACTTACATCGGATCTCTGGTCCAAAAATTTCTCGTGTGGCCGTATTTTTGACAAATTGAGCATTGCGATATTTTGCGTTTATGGTGTGGGGGCTCAAAAATGATTTTCGAGCAGAGTAGAATGGATATTTTATAAATATCTTTGTTTTTTTTTGTTGTACATTGTGGATGACTTCATGCCCTGGGTCAAGAAGTTCATTTTATATTTCATTAATGTCAATGGCGTGGTGCACATTCCTATTTCATGCTGTGCTCTTGCAGCATCTTAATATTTTTACTAAAGAATTTCTTCAGCATACGCAAACCGGGGCAGATGGATATACCAAATATAGGAGGAACTGTCCAAGAAATGGTGGGCATACATATACAATATCCAAGGGCTGCAAAGTATATAACAGGTGGATAGTTCCCTATTGTCCCATTCTTTCCAGATATTTCAACGCTCACATCAATGCAGAGTAGTGTCACTCACTCAGTGCAAGCAATCAAATACATCTGTTGAGTCGTAACCGGCCCTAACAACTAATGCGGTATTTCCCGCTGAATTTTCAGGCCTTGGGAATCAATTTAATTGCGTTTACTTTTTAGTTAACTCCACTTGCTGATTTATTCAGAATTCAAACTTGAATCTTCATGTCTTAATATATTATGCTATCAGATTCTCCCTATCACGAAGCTGTCGGCTGTTATCTCTGCTGTTTGTTTGCCTTTCTATGCTACATAACAGCTTTAGTTTGTTTTATTATTTTAAGTAATGACTTAATATCGGCTGCCTTGAACGGCCGAAGGGCTTCAAGCTAAATCAGTTGTTAGTGGTGCGAGGTGATGGATGGCATGCTTAAAGATGCCTGTGCTCGTTTTAATTTCCGCCAAGCGGAGCTTGCCGTCTGAGCCGGTTTCCGTTCTGATGACTATGCCGAGCATCCATTGCTGGCGTGGCACTTTGTCTTCGCGTAAGATTGCGACTGCGCCTTCTATGACAGAAGGTCCGCTCTCGTTTCACTTGTAGCGATGCTAAAGGCAAGAAGATGGTAGCGCGTCCAATCCCTCCAAAAGCGCTGTTTGATCACCGAACGAATGCGAAAGGCAGCGTTTGGAGCGTTTTTCCTATTATCATACGCGCTGGCGTAATTGCAAGGCCGTCGTTTGGATTTCTCGTATCCTCTATGATCGGCCGTGAGTTCAGGACGGCTGCGACGTAGATTAAGACTGTTTTTATTTTGTCATCCCTTAATAGGGCGCTGCCGATGGCCCTGTGAAGCAAATGCTTAGCTGACTTCACGGTCGCTTCCCACAAACCACCGAAATGGGGCGTTCTCGGTGGGCGCTAACGAATTCGAAGTTGTGAGCTGCAGCATAGGTTGTTAGGGCATCCATCTTGTTGTAAGCTACATACAAGGCTCGCAGAAATGATGAAGAATATTCTATGATTTTGAGAATAGGATTTAATTCGACATCGGCCGCGGTAAAACCGTTGATACCCTTCTTTTTCGAGCGTGATTTGCTCATCAGTTAATTGAATATGTTTGTTTAGTGGCCAAGACTTGCTGCCCTGGTATAAAAAACTTGGTCCATTGTACCAAAATTAACTGCTCAATTCAGTTAATGTACATCCACGGTATGCCAAACCGCTAGGATTTTCCTTTGTTGGTACATAACTCTACAAACAGTTCGCAGTGATGTACTAAATATCTGCAACATGATGAGCTACGAAAATATTGAGTTTGGATGGGTGAGTCTGCAGGCAGTGTAATACCACTTATGAATCTGACCAGAAGACGACGCTGTCCAATTGGAAATCGATGATTTAAAACACTTCATTCCAGATTTTGGATAGTAGCATAATTCCAATCTAGGGACAGTTATCGTTTTGCATGGTGCCACCCGTGATTTGGCAGTGAACAGGCGTACTAACACAATATGTTGTTTGTCACTCTGAACATTTAAACAACATCCATATGCTCGTGTAGATGCATCGGCGAAGTTTTCAAGATGCTTGTTTGGTTATCCCAATGTGTTATGGTATAGACACCGAGTCGATCTTCTGAAAGGAGAGCAACATGGAATCCCACTCTTGAATAAGTGGTTTTGGAATGGGGTCATCCCAATCTAATTCGAGCAGTCAGATATCTTGGATTATTGCCTTCGCCTTTGTGACAATAGGACAAAGCAAGCCTAACGGATCGAACAAACCGGCGGTGAAGGCCAATATCGATCGTTTACTTGCGACAAACTATTGACATATTTTTTGCATGTCGTATTTAAATATATCTTCCTTCGGGTTGCAAGTCAAGCCCAACCCCTTTCATTCTTCGTGGTCCCTGAGTGAGACTAACGCTTGTGAATGTTGATTAGTTGTGAACTGAGAGTTCGCTGCACATTTTGCGATAGTAAATCCGGACGCTCCGAGGATTTCGGTTAACTCATGACGCAGTAGTTGCAACTCTTCACTTGTATCAGCTCCGTATAGCAAGTCATCAACATAAAAGTCATTTGCAGTGAGAAAGAACCGCGAGCGTGTGATTCAGAGTAAAAGTCGCGAATATGTTTCAGACATCGAATTGCCAAAAGGAAGCGTTCTAAGGCCACCCCTTTCCACTATTTTCACCGCAGACATACCCCAACCAACACAGGACTCTACAATTGTAGCTACGTTTGCAGACGACACCATTCTTCTATACGCCCATAAAAGCATAAATGCTGCAACATCCACTCTGAAAAAAAACCTAAGTAAAACCCTAGAGTGGTTTTGCAAATGGAGAATAAAAATTATCAACAGCAAGCAGTTCAAGTAATTTTCACTACTAAAACAAAATATAGACCAGTTGACCTAAAAATGTACGGGAGAGATATAACGATGGGAAACGGAGCTAAGTACCCCGGAATCTACCTTGACAGTAAACTGACATGGAAATACCATATTGTTAAAATACGAAACCGAATAAAACTTAAAATAAATTAATTGCACTGGTTGTTTAACAAAAAATCGAAAGTCTTACAGAATGACAAACTCTTAATATATAAAACAATCATCAAACATATCAGGATGCTCGGAGCGCAAATATGGGGGTCTGAGAAAAGGTCAAATCTACAATTAGTACAAAGATAACAATCGAAAATCACAAACTTCGACATACACAGAGACTTGCAGACTTCCACAGTGGCTGAAGAAATAACTAATTTATGTCGGAGATACCAGCCAAAAATAAGCCAACCTATCAACAACGAGGTGAATACACTGCCTCTGCGCGAGCTCCAGTAAAGACATAGACTGCGCCGGCCAAGGCCTGTTGTCCTAATCTAAAATAAAACATAAAACTTTGTAGCAATAGTAAAAGCAAGCGTTTATATGTATATATTTAGCATTAAAACTGCTCAAAAATTATCATAACAAACATTATTCTAAATCCACTTGTATTTTACATCCGCTTATATGGAGTATTCATATAAGCTTTACCCTCTATACATTGTGAAAACTTAGTACTAAGAGTCCAAATTGTGTAGGCATGTAGCTTTCAAGGTGGAAAAAAAAAAATTTTAAAAAAATTAAATTGCCAAAAATTAGACACAGGCTGTTCCGTAAGTGACTGTATTCCGGCGATAAATTTGTAATGGAACGATTCCTCCCTCCAAATGATCAATTGAAAATTGCGGTCTTTCTCGTTAAATTCCACTTGACGGTACATTTTTGTTATGTCAGCGGTTACCGCATATTTGTGAAACCGGTATCTTGAGAGTGTGGCATATAGACATGGTTGAATAGTTGGCCCCACCATTACAATATCATTAGGGGACACTTAGGACGCTGTTTGACTTGATACATCGAAAACAACTCTTAGTTTAGTCGTAGAGCTTTGTGGTCTTAGCATGCATTGGTAAGAAATAAAATAATGCGGCTCTCTCGGGATATAGTTATCGGTAGCTCTAATGTGGCCTAGATCTATATATTCATTCATAACGGATGTGTACATATCCCGAATTTCATGTTGTTTATCCATTCGTTTTTCTAGTGAAAAGAATCTTCTTCTGGCAATTTCCAACGATGAGGTTACATTTTATTTAGTTTTATTTATTTGTTTTATTTCCCACATGTCGTGTACATAGGTCTTTATTTATTATTAAGACTATTAGTACATGGTTTAGCGAAATCGCAGCACTGTTGCTTTACGTTGCGTACTAAACGCTGTTCACCTGTAACACGTTGCTGCATTCAAGTCCCTCAGAAAGATTCTGTCAAATACTTGGACGGCCACATGCAAAAGTAAACTGCAAAAGCTTCTATGGCTCATCCGAGATGGTATCTCTCTAAACCTGGCTGCCAAGGTTACGCTATATAAGGCCATCGTTACACCTTCCTACATCTATGGCATTCAGCTTTGGGGACTTGCTGCAAAGAGTACGATAAATCGCGTTCAGGTTATGCAGAATAAAGCTCCCCTGTACGTCACGGGTGCTCCTTGGTACGTCAAGCGGGCTTTAATACACAATTCTTTCAGTTGATGAGCACATTTATCGCCATACCAGTCGTTATAATGATGCACTTAATCTGAATATCAATCCTCTTGCTGTTGCCCTTAAAACAAACTACTAACCGAGAAGGCTGAAAAGGCTCCACCTTTTGGATCTACTACATAGAATAATATAATAATATATACATATGTTCATATTTTAAACCTATTTGTTATTTTGTTTATTAATCTTTTTGTATTTTTAAATCTTAAGTTATCATTAAAATTTATCCATCCTATCCCTTGTAAGCATTCTTTAATGTTTGATTGGAATTTAAAAAAAAATTTACATGGTTTAAACTTTATTTTAGGGTTATAGCTAACTTATGTGAGCCTTACCAACTTACCGTTTTTGGTAAAAAAAATATATATTTTTAAATTAAATTAATATAATTATAGAACAAAATAAAGTAAAAGAAACATAAATAAAATAAAATACAATAGTAAACATCATTAAAGAAAAAATAAAGAGAAAAAACGAAGAAGGAAAAACAGAGCTACACACATAGGTGTGTTATATAAAACTTAGAATTTATTCTACCAGATCCACTGGTCTTGTCCTTTGTAACCTGTAATCGAAGTTCCTGTATTGGGAGTAGGTTGACACCAACATTTGAGTGGTGGGTAAGCTTCGTCTGGTAGATACGAATTAGTTTTTTAATCTAATCTGTCACTGTTGAAATGTATAGATCACAATGCAGATCATCGTTAATTATATACCACCCAGTCTTGGTGATTTTTTATATATAGTTTTATATATAACATGTACTGTTTTGGTATTATTTACTTTTATTGTCCACTTTTCAAACCACCTTAGGGTAGTATCCAGATGCTGTTACAGTTTGGATGTTGCTGTGTTTACTTGTCTATGTGCGCTAAGTATTATAGTGTAATCAGCAAAAGTGGCTGTCATAGAGGCGGCATCATTTGGTGATGGTATGTCCGCTGTAAAGATAGTGTATAATAACGATACCAGTACACTTCCGTGTGGTGCGCCTGTTTTGATTTTTCTTAATGTGGAACATTCATCTGAGTACTTAACGAAAAAATGCCTTTCTGTGATATAGCATTCTAATATCTGTATTACGGTATGCGGGAATGTTTTAAGCAATTCGCTGATTAGTCCTTTGTGCCAAACTTTGTCAAATGCCTCTTTTACATCTAGAAAAACTCCTATGCAAAATTTGTTGTCTTCAAGATCGTTTAAAATTTATGAGTCCCACGATGGATTTGTTGTATGGTCGAGTGTTTTCGTCGAAAGCCAAATTGGTGGTCAGGTATTATATGTTTGCTAGAAATAAGCTAATTTGTATATATGGTTCTGTATTATATACGTCTTTACCAGGTTTTGGAATTGAAATGACTTCAGCCACTTTCCATACTTAAGGAAAATAGTCTAAATATTACGTATGTATACAACTGCTTGAAGTGGTAGCTGCCTTAAAAGTTTTCCGTCAATTTTGTCATATCCGGGTGCTTTTTTGGGCCTTATGCCATACTGTATACCTTTGAATATTTCATTTGTGCATGTTTTTTAAGGCGAGTTGGGAAGTGATTGTCGAGTTTATATGACAGTTATCTTCGTTGAGTGTTTCGTCAGCAAATATTTTGTGATAATAATTCGCTAGCACTGTCGTCTTGTCTAGATTCGTTACTGCCCATGATCCATTGTCCATTTTTATAGGTGCCTGGTGTATTGTTTTATTTGTCAGTTTTTTTGTACTTTTCCACAGGGAGTAGTCGGTACAGCTTGTCGGTGTTAGCCTATGTAAATACTTCGTAATTTCGTAATTTTTCTGATTTTGGTGATATTGCGAAGCGTAGGGGGTGTGTATCGCTCTACGTGGTGTATTATCTCGTCTGGAGTTGCTTGCAATACTGCCTTTTCAATGGTATCGTTTAGGTGGACTATAGCTGTTTCTTGTAGATATGCTTGTGTTAATGTAGTCGCGATAGGTATCCCAGTCAGTTTTGTTGTTGTGCAATAGTTTAGAATTGGTCGCTTTCACTTAAATTGAATTGAGTTCTAATAGTATGGGTGTGTTTTCTGACGAGAGTTCCAGCATTGCTGTTATGACTCATTTACTTAAGTCTATGTTTTTGAATATACAAAAGTTAATGATGTGCTGGTGGCTTTTTATTTTTGTCTGTTGACCTATACGTGGGTTCGCCGGTAATAAGATGTTTATCTTTTGCTAACAGCAGTGAACCCTGTAGGTTTTTACCTTTCTTGTTTGATATTCTGGAACCCCAGTCTGTATGCTTCGCATTTTAGTCGTCTGCAGCTATAAAGCGTTGTCCGAGAGTTTTTGAGAAGTCAAGGCATTGCCACTGTGAGATATTGTGCTTTGGTAGGCTGTACACGGCTGTTATTCTTAGTGGTCCGGATGAGACGAAGATTTGTATGTTTGTGGACTGGATATAGGTCTCTTGTAATAAAGCAGTACGTTATGTTTAATGTTTTCTTTAATAAGAATAGCAGGCCCACCGTGTCCTGTACTGTCGGATGGCTTGTGTGGTACATTTTGTATACTCGTATGTTCATGTTCTGGCTACTTGTATAGTGTGTTTCCGATATCAAAGCAATGTCAGTGTAATTGTTCTCTAGGAAAAGCTATAGTTCATTCAATTGGTTTCTAAATCAGTTTGCATTCCATGTTAAAATCTTTATTTTAGTGTCCGTTCTTGTTGTCGAATTTTGTCATTAGTACTGTCATCATATTTCTCATTTGTTGCGCTAGTTGTTTTATTATATCTTTTATTTCCGCCAAATCGTTTGAGAATTCAATCGTATTTCCGGCGTTTTATCTAGTCTCGTTTTTGTTGGTTTCGTTTTGTTGTGTTCCTCATCTTTTTGTTGTGGTTGTACCTGACTTGTGGAATTTTTTTTGTTACTTGCTGCTGTTCATTCGAAAGTGAAGTGTCAAGTCGATTAGTCGTCTGCTTTCGCGTTCCGAAATAAACAAAACAAAACCAAACCATACAACAAAATAAACAACAACAAGAATACAAAATAAAATCAAAAGTGTTCTAAACTTAAAAACGCCGGTTGGACTCATACTCCCAAATGCGCGCAGAACGCAAAATCACCATCAGGCCTATACCGCGGAGCTATCTCTTCCTCCCACTCAACTCGAGGCAATACCTCTCTCGCAGCTTCGCCTATAGAAGTACAAAATAACAACACCAAACAACATTTAAAACGTCAGAAGCAACGGATACAATAGCATCATCAATAATAAACATACATGCATAAGATCATAACTTAAAAACAAAACAAATCGAGAAACAGCAACAAAAACGCAATTTAGAAAAGCAGTCACCCGAAACTCTTACCAACAGCACTAAAAATCCAAAAAATAAAACACCGCCAAAAATGCCGCTACAGAAAACGCTACACTCATACTAGTTGAGTAAAACGATTTGCTTGATCAACACGACAACGTGCCTGCTTCAGAAAATATCGGTGGGGTAAGTAAAGAAGTCCCTGATAAAACAAAAGCACAGAGACCTCCCCCAATACACGTTCGGGATATAGAGGAAATCCCTAACTTAAACCCAGCATTAAAGGAGACAATACAAAACAATTTTTAATAAAAACTCTAAAAAACAACGAAGTGCGCATACAGGTACCAGACTCAATATGTTACTCAGCGGTGGTCATGGTGCTTCAGCACCACAAAACCAAATACTACACGTTTAAGCCAAAGGAAGAGCGAGATTTCAAGATTGTGCTAAGGAATATGCACCATGCTACAGACCTCGATGAGATAAAAAATTAGTTAAAGGATCTTGGCTATGAAACTATTAATATCCAGAACGTGCAACAAAAAATTTCAAAGAAGCCTCTTCTACTATTTTTTGTGGAACTTAGAAAAAAATCAAACAACACTGAAATATACAAAATAAAAACCCTGCTTTGTGACAAAATAATCTTTGAACCGCCCCACCACAAACGCGTAGTTGTACTGTTTATTTGGGTGGACTGTATATAAATAATAATAGTAAGGTGCATTTACATGTGGTTGTGGTGAGGCTGTTGACAGTGGATAGCTGGTTGGTGTTGGTGGGAAGGAGGACGAGTCGTCGGGCCTTCGGTGCTTGTACTATCGCTGAAAAGTGAGAACACATACAATCGATTTTCGATTTCATATAATTTAGAAGCGGCGCCCTTTTTACTCTCGGTATATTTAATTGAATTAAATTTGTGATATTGACAGCGCATAGCGCGAGTTGATCAGTTAAAAATTGCGCTTGAACAGAACTTACTGCATGGTTTCTGAAGATTTCTTCAGGCAGTCGATCAAGATGAAGGGAGAAAGTGCCGTAGGAACTTTTCGTCGCGCTGCACTTACCAAGGAAGTCGTCCGCTCCCTGCCATTTTCTTTCTTTGGGCGCTCTATGGAGAGTTTCGTAGGCACTCTTCGCCGTAGAAGCCGTCCGTTCCTATACTGTCTCACTCTGTCACACTGCGGTTGCAGGTTTTGTGATCACTTGTCTTGATCGGTGAGAGTGCAGGCGAAAGTTCTGTAAGAGCTTTCACTCTCAAAGGGAACCGTCCACTCCAGCTTATTTGTAAGTGCAGCGGTTAGCTCGGTAGGAGCGTGCGTCTATTCAGGGCTGGGCAGTTCGTAAACATTCCGCCCCCCTTGCAGCCCCGATGCAACCATTACAATTCATACTTATACTAAGAACAACTTTACCTAACAAATTCCCTCTTAAATCTAACAAATTCCACCTTAATTCTAAAAAATTCAACTAAAATTTTCAGATTTAACTTACAACTAACACCTTCCAACTTATACCTAAAAAGCCACCAGCTAGGCCATCTCTTCCGTGGTCGTTCACACCTTACGCGGCGCCGTGTGTCTTGGCTTTTGTCTGCATTTCCCAGGCAGCCGTCACTCGCACCTCCCGCGCCGCTGTCACTTGAACTACTCGTTGCCTGCTGGTCTCCCTAATATTTTCCAACTAGCTCCTCACATCGTAGATTCAGCGGCCTGCCAGCTGGAGAATTCGAAAATCGGGACCGCCACCTTCACACAAAACATCGGCCATCGCGGAGACGATGACCGCGTGACGGATGAATCTCACAGTACCTTAGATGCACAGGTTCATCAGCTGAAAAAGTCGAAAGTCGGGTCCGCTGCCCTTAGACTATCCATCGGTCATCGTGGAGGCGGTGACCGAGTCACTGGTGAACCTCCCAGCACCGTAGATGCACAAGTTCATCAGTTGAAGACGTTGAAAATATCAGATCGGCTGGTCTGGTCTGGTGTGGTGCAACAGCGTATAATGCCATCAGACATACTTTATATAACTGCTGCCGAGAGGCATCGCTCGGCGACCACCTTCCGTCAAAAATCCCACGCCCACTCTGGCTTCGGTGCCAACTCTGGGGGATGTTCGTTACGGAATTGTTCTGAAAATCAAGGCTGATAATTTTCAGAATGAACGATAACTCCTAGCGTCGCCGGACGCCTTATACAACTGCGACTTTTCCTCAGCCTCGCCACTCTCACCATTCCGATAGTCCCGGGAGCGCTTTCATTATTGTCCCATGCACCATTCATTTGGTTGCGTGCAGTCTTCTCTCACCACAACCAAGTCGTTTTCTGAAATATTAGTTTGCGGCTGCTTCCACCTAAACAAAGGTTTATCTCGGAAAAGATATACAAGATATACGGTAAGGTAAGGCTTTCCACCTCTTTCAAAATTCTAGATTTAGAAACCTAACTTTCTGTAAATTTTGATATGGGGCACCGCCACCAGGTTTTAAGATCATGGACTTTGTGCTACGCTGGGGTTAACCTCTTAGCTTCGGGACATATCATTTACCAATTTGTCGATCCCAGGCTGGAGCACTCGTGACACTCTTACAAAATTGGTGCCATTATCGGAATGTAATTTTCCGTACAACAACAGTATTTCTCCGGATGAAATGCTTGTTGGGAAATTGAATTTAGCCGCCGTTTTTAGCAGTCCCGTTACTCCATCGCGCGCTCGTAGAACTGCAGCAGGGGTACCCAGACATAGAAACGGATGGATAGGGACTTGTTTACTAAAACGAGTTAACTTTGGATGGTCCATACTGTCCTGAGCTGTTCTTTGACGGACTTCCCTTCTTTTCACTCTTCGGATAACGTAGGTAGACGGACGGTGGCCGGACTCTGATTTGACTGGCGGGTATTGCCTGCTCTTGCCAGTTTTCGTCTCTAACGGGCCCGGAACTTTTTTTCCCCTTAACAGACCAGAGGGGCTATACTTCTGATCACCCTGTTATGGAGGACATCTATTGCGGTTAGGCTCCGCACACCTTTTCCTTCTATTGCTTCCTCTACCCTTGAGTAGTATTTTCCTGTCCGCCTTTGCGGACGAAAAATTCAAATTTCGGACCGCAGCCGCTTGAATATGTGGGGAGTCGACTAGACCTGACAAAACCCAACCAAAGACCGTCTCTTGTGCCACAAGTGTCCCGGCAACCTTTTTCTTAAATCTTCCTTTGACAATTTGAGGATATAAGTCCGCTCCTATCAAAATTGGTAAATTGCATTGGCTTTTAAATAGCAGGAATAAATTGTCCTTGAGAAAAAGGTGAACATTTACAACATAATAATTGCTCCTGCTTGGCGATACGGCTTTCAGGCATAGCAGCGAAGTCAAACATCACGAAGGTGAGAGTACTGCAGGCCAAGACATTGCGTATGCTTACTGGTGCCTCTTGGTTCATGCGAATGGCGGACCTCGAAAACGACGATGTGATAAATCGTCAGGCCAAAAAATATATAGAGAGTTTGAAAAATCATCCAAATAAATTAGCAAGGCGCCTTCTAAAACGACGCAGAATTGGAGGAGTTAGGGTGGGAAGACGGCTGAGAAGATCACACCCTGCCGATCTCCATAATATAACCTTTTAATACACTATACTATATCCCCACTTATTATTTAAGTTGTGTTTTTAATTTTTGTATATACAATTTAATTGAAGTTGTTCTAATAAAAACCTATCAAAATATCTACTGGGTTGGTCTTAAAAAACGGACATCTGCAAGCTGCAGCTCTACAAGAGATGGGATTATGTTGGGGTCAATCGGACTGGTCGGAAGATTCCCTGTGATTTTCGGAAGGATTAGCTCCTGCGCAGTATCAACATGTTTGAATCAAATGGTGACTGCAACTTGAACGAACATTCCTTTCGGGCCCCTATCGAAATTGTCTCGTTTAAGCCAGATACCCGTGCTTGAGTGAGTTTTACCATCCATCTCGCCTCTCTAGCCGTTCGGAAAAGAATGTGCTTTCAGAATACTTCACTCCTTGGTGCTGGATGTTGACGATCACTGTCGCCAAGAGTGCGCCCCGTAAGTTAGTCGAAAAACACGACTGCACGTTGCTTATTGCTGCTGATCCTGTGGGTACGGTGGCCTGATTCCCAGTGGTCCCCTGTATTTCCAATGGGCTCGCAGTCTCTCTGTTCCCATGGATCAATGAGTGGTGTCGTCCGCCACATTTCAAACACCTTACCTTCACCATGCAATCCATCACTGAATGCGACTGTGACAAGTAGTTGAAACAAACACATATCCTCTTCACCTCCGTTGTTCGTTCCGCATTGTTCAATGCCAGGAATTTAAGGCAGGTCCGCACTTGATGTCCTCTGGCTTGGCACAGCTTACATGTACTTTCCGTGGGTGGTACACGGGCAGCATTAACTTGCACCTTCCTGGGAATTTTCCCTTTCTTTCCGGGCTTTAGTCTTTAAATCGGCCATTGTTTCTATCATCTGGAAGCGGCTGGTGAGGAACGTCAGTTAGGCTTTGTTCCCACAAAGCTAAGGTGGATTCTGGATTGCGCGAAGTACACAGAAATATGAGGATGGGATCCCATGTACCAATTAGTACACCATGTGCTCGCAGTGCCCATATGCAATTGGTGATCTAGCGTTGTAGCCCCTTTAACTGTACCCCATCCCCGTCGCCAACGGCTCCGAAGTTGAAGAGGGTCTTCAACTGGACATTGCTGTGAATACGCTTGTTCTAATAACGGTCCGGTAAATTTCTCCATGTGACCTCGAAGCCCTCACCTGTCAGCGGCACCAGTAGTACGATTTCCTTGGCTTCGCCCCGGGTCTTCTTGTTTAGGTGGTACAGCTTTTCCACTTGTGATAGGCGAGGGTTATCCACGTGGATGGCCTTGAACATATCCTGAAACGTAGGCCAGGATTTATAGTCCCCATCGAATATTTCCGTATCGCATGGGGGTACACTAAAGCCCGGGTTTGAACTCCGCACCACATCATGCACGGTTGTTGAGTTGAATGCTCGCGCACGTGATTCCGCCATACGCAACATAGTTGCCTGCCGAATTGCTGTTGCAGAGGGCATGTAAACGTCGTACCATTCATCATACCGGTCTTGGAGTCGACCGGCCACTTCATCAGCGTCTTCACGTTCTTCGAGAATATCCGCCATTGCTGTATCGAAGGCAGACCGAAGTTCCCCCCAGCGTAGCTTGAGTTCCTTTTCCTGAAGGTGTAAAGCATTCAGGGTTTGTTGAAAGTCGGACCTTTGATCACTAGACTCCTCAATGCGGACAAACAGTTTCGCCCGTCTATAAAACTTGGGAAGCGACATTCTAATTCAAAAAAACTCAAAAATTTGTTTTTGAAATAATTTGAACGTAGTACACTAGTGCGGAGACACTGACTCATAAATTCAAAACTCAAAAAAAACCTTTCTATTAAAAATTAATTTCTATTTCACTCTAAGCTTTTCCTAGGGCACAGAATTTTCTATTCGCTGGGCAACACAAACACAATGCACCAAATATCGAATGAGAATTAAGGAAAACAAAAACCAATTATTTTTGGTCGTTTATTTATTTCCCACAATTATTTAATTAATGGGGCCCATAATGTAACATACACATTGCACCAAGTTCCATAAATATTATGTCGAGATATTTCTAAAAAAGCCGTTGATGTTTCACCCATTCCTCAACTTGCACTAAATGGCTGCAGTATTAAGTACGTTGTGACATCGAGAAACTTAGGTATAGTTTTCAATTTTAAGTTTAACTTTAAAGAACTTTAACCTGGCACAATCATATTAGTAATACTGCCGGGAAGGTGTATAGTATGCTTCGAATGCTCTGGACAACTCAGTACTATACACCGCTCCATATACGGCTTCTACTTGCCAAAACATGCTGTGAAATTTTTCCTAACTGTGATAGTACAGATAAATGTAAATTAAATGTACTCTTTAATAACATTGTTCGGTATGTTTACGGACTAAAATTAGCAATGCATATATTGATTTTTTTTATTTTACTTGTTTATTTGTGGACAGTTTAAATGCAATGTCAAATTACAGATAAACTTAAATAAAGATATAGCATCGAGGACATTAACTTAATTACTAATCAAGATATTAACAATAATAGTGATAATAGTAATAATTAAAAGACTTAGAAATATAATTAATAGATGTATGTGGGTATGTGATTTGTAGTATTAGAACTTATAAACTACTTTTATTAATAATATTTATATTTGATTTCATAATTGGCTTACTAAGTTGCATGATTTTAGGAAATTAATGAGCTTGGGTAAATTGTCTCTTACAGATATTGGATGAAGAGTTGGAGCGGTCGAAAAGGTGGGAGTGGGTAAGATTGGTGTGGCCGAAACGAAGCCGAATGATTTTTGAGAGTAAACGACTATGTATAGGCTGATCAAGTAGTACTCGACCGTAATCGTAAATGGTGTTTTTTGGAGTGTTGTATAATTTGTAGTGGTTATTAGTGGAAGCAATGATTGAGTTTAGTTCTATTTTAAAGTGGGTTTTAATGTGTTTTATTATATCAGTTATATTGTAGATTTCTTAGAAAGTGAGAGGGAATTTGAATGCATCTTTAGGAGCTTTATCTGCTTCTTCGTTGCCGGTGATGTTGCAGTAGCCAGGGGTCCAGACAATTTTGATTTTTGGTGAATTTTTCGCAAGAGTCTGCCTGATTGTTAGGGGGTAATATGATTGATTGGAAGTATTGGCTACAGCTTGTAATAAAGGAAGAGAGTCGGTACAAATAGCAAAGAAGGTTTGTGCTTCTTTGGCCCTCTACACGGCGTTGTGAATGGCTATGATTTCCGATGAGAAAGACGAGCTGTAGTGCGGAAGGAGGAATTTATCATGTGCTCTATTCATTACTAAGCTGAAGGAGGAACCGGAGTCCGACTTGGAACCGTCTGTGTATACGAATACATGGGAGTGTAGGGATTCTTTCAGGCGTAGGAATTTTTTTTGGTAAATTACAGGTGGCGTGGAAGACTTCGGAAGATGGTGAAAATAGGTATGGATGAGAGAGGAGTGTTGGTTTAGTGTGAAGGGTGGGGATGTGATTAAGGGTATTGGTTTGGTTGGAAGGCCAAAACTTCTGTTATGTAGCAGGGAGCGGTGGAGAGCAGAGGGAATTTTTGGTGCTGGATTTTTAGATTTAGATATATTTTTGAGTGGCACTGCTAGAAGAGAGTCATTTGAGAGAAGTATTGGTTTAATGAGCAGTTTCGAAAATCGTATTGTTTATAGGAGTAGATCTAAAAGCTCCTAGGGCAAATCTAATAGCTGAGTGGTAAATTAGTTTGATCTTGCTTAAAAGGAAGGGTGGTAAATTTCCATAGAGGGTAAGGTCGTAATCTATTTTTAAAATAATCAAAAGTTTAATGACATCTACCACTGATAGTTGGTTGCAGTTGTATTTGTAATTTGAGAGACATTTGATTATGTTTAGCTTGGAGTTGAGGGAGGTTAAAAGGTTTAGAATGTGATTGTTCCAGTTGTATCTGTGATTAAAGGTGATTCTTAGGATTTTGGGGAATTTGATGTCTGCAATCGGAGGTAGAGAGGAGGAGATTTTGATTTGACAGGAATGCTTCCTACAAATGTGCAAATATTTGCATTTTGAAACCGAGAGAGTTGCACCCGAATAATCATACCAGGAGAGGATATCTGTTATTAGTGGACTTATGTTTATTGAGGTACACTTGTTTATTTTTTTGACAATGAGGTAATCTTCGGCGTAGGCATAGAAGTCAAAATGTCTATGTTTAAGGATTAATCTATTAAGTTTGTTGTATGTGATATGGAACAGGATGAAGGAAAGGGGCGGGCCTTGCGGAAAGCCGTTGAATTGAGGAAGAACTTAATAGAAGTGGTTGTTTGCATATACTACTATTTTTCTATTAGATATGAAGCTAGTGACACAGTTGATGATTTTAGGGCCAATTTTCCACGAATGTAACTCATCAATGACGGAGTAGATTCCTACCTTGTCAAGCGCTTTGGTGAAGTCGAGTGAGATGATCCAGAGATGGTTTTTGAAAGAGAGGGCTGACGTGATCAGAAAATCTAGAGCCACTAGAATATCAGACACCGATTTGCCCCTCTTGAAGGCGGTTTGCCTACTGTTGATTAATTTGTTTTGGGGCACAAACCACCATAGACGGTTAGCAATTATTTTGTCTAGAGTTTTGGCGCAGCAAGAGTTTAGCGAAATGGGTCGGTAGCTATTTAGTTCAGTTATGTCGGAGTTTGGTATATTTATGGGGATGATTTTGCTCAGTTTATAGTGTTGTGGGAGGAATTTATTGAAGATGTTATTATATTGGTCCAGGAGACGTGATGTGACTGCTGCGTAAAGATTATTTAGCATGGCGTGGGAGATTCTGTCCAGACCTGGAGTTTTACCTTTTAAATTTGATAGTGCGGATTTTAGTTCAAGAGGAGAAATTGGGGTTTCAATTGTTTTGCTGATGATGAAGGTGTATAGTGAGTGGGGGTAGGGAGTAGGTTTTTTTTTTGTAAGCGAAAAGTACTCGAAAAGTTTATGTCGTTTGAATCGTTCGACCAGTTCCGAATTCTTCTACTCTAAGGTAACTGTCAGTGATTGGGTTTTGTGAGTTGGCGCTGTGTATGGCGTCTATAAATTATTACGGTTTTAAGCCACAAAAGGTACGAATGGTACTCCAGATTTTTGATTTAGACATGTCTGGGTTTATTGATGAAGTGTATGTTCCTAGTGAGAGGCGTTTAGAGATTTTTATTTTGCGCTTTAGGAGTGCGCTGGCGTTTTTGAAGTTTAAAATATTCTCAGTGGATTTATTTATCAGCTATCAGATTCTATTTTCCATGTTGTTTCTAGCGCAAGTGTATTTGTAGCAAAGGTAAAATCTATATGAGTTATGTTATGATGGGTGCTAAAGTGAGGTGGGGATCCGTCGTTTAAGATGGAGAATGGCAATTGAGACAAAAATTTGAAGATTATGTTTCCTCTACAATTGCTTGCGGGCCAGCCCTATAAAGAGTGACAGCTGTTAAACTCTTCAGAGATTAACGAAGGAAGTGTGAGATTGTCATATTCATTACGTAGGTTGTTAATAGAAAATTGTTTATTTGGGGGAATGTATGAGCAGATAACGTTGAACTTGATTTTTGAGTAGAGTAGATTTTTGTTACACCAATCGAATCAAAGTCTTAGCTTCGAATTTATTCAACCAGATCCACTGGCCTTGTCCTCTGTAACCTGCGTCTGCATTGTAGTTCCTGTATTGGTAGTAGGTTGACACCAACATTTGGGTGTTGGGTAAGCTTCGTGTGGTAGATAAGACTTATTTTTGTAATCTCCTCTGTTACTGGAATATTAAGATCACGATGCAGATCATCGTTAGTTATATAGCCTTGGTGATCATACGAATGATTTTTGATTGATGTCTTTGAATTATGTCTGTATTTAATTTTTTGGCCGTTCCCCAGATTTGTGCTCCGTACGTCCAGATCGGTTTTATAATGGCTTTGTAGATCAGTATTTTGTTTTCTATTGTTAACTTTGATTTAAGCAGCCAATATAATTGACTAATCCTCAGCTTGATTTGATCCCGTTTTTTAAGTATATGTTATTTCCAGTTGAGTTTGTTATCAATATATAATCCTAGGTATTTGACTACATTTTCAATTTTTACGTCAGCTCCGTCAATCGTTATACGAGGTGGTGTGAATTTAGTTTTAGTTGTATATATAACATTTACTGTTTTGGTATTATTTACTTTTATTTGCCACTTTTCAAACCACCTTAGGGTAATATCCAGATGCTCTTGCAGTTTGGATGTTGCTATGTTTACTTGTCTATGTGCGCTAAGTATTATAGTGTCATCAGCAAATGTGGCTATCATTGAAGCGTCGTCATTTGGTGATGGTATGTCTGCTGTAAAGATAGTGTATAATAACGGTCCTAGTACACTTCCTTGTGGTACGCCTGTTTTGATTTTTCTTAATGTGGAATATTCATCTGAGTTCTTAACGAAAAATGTCTTTCTGTGATATAGTATACTAATATCTGTAGTACGTTATGCGGAAATATATTGAGCAATTTGCTGATTAGTCCTTTGTGCCAAACTTTGTCGAATGCCTTTTCTACATCTAGAAAAACTCCTATACAGAACTTTTTGTCGTCAAGATCGTTTAAAATTTTATAAGTCACACGATGGATTTGTTGTATGGTCGAGTGTTTTCGTCGAAAGCCAAATTGGTGGTCCCTTCTCCATTGATCCGATGGCTGGCATCTTACCTTGATCATCACACACACACACACAGGGTACTTTTTAAGTCTTCAATATCTAAGTCTTTAAAGGTAACATCAGGTGTTCCCCAAAGCAGTCATTTGGAGCCTTTGCTTTTCAACATATTTATTAATGATCTACCTACCGTCATCAAACACTCTCAGATTTTAATGTACGCAGATGATGTAAAACTGTGTTTCCGCCTTAATAACCCTTCTCAAGGGGTTATCCTTCAGAGTGACATAGACTCTTTATCTCGTTGGTGTTCCAAAAACTATTTAATCCTCAATACCAATAAATGCAAAGTTATGTCCTTTTCTCGCGGAGCCCTTATTTCAAATTCTTATTACATTGACGCAAATAGTTTAGATTGTATTTCCCTTGGTATTTTGATGGACTCGAAGTTTCATTTCGGTACCCACATTTCCACTTGCGTCTCTAAAGCTAGAGGTATCCTTGGCTATATTAATCGCTGGTCTAAGGAATTTGATAATCCGTATACTACCAAAGTACTATATACTTCACTGGTAAGACCTATTCTGGAGTATGCGTCTTGTGTCTGGGATCCTCAATATCAGATGTACATTGATCGTATTGAGTCGGTGCAAAAGCAATTTCTACTTTTTGCTCTCAGAAACTTGCACTGGGATCCTAATGCTGTCTACCATCTTATCGGTGTCGTCTCAAATTGATCAACCTCCCTACCTTGTCTAGTTGTAGAACGGTCATTGGTGTAACTTTTATGTATAAAGTCATTTATGGTAGTATTAACTCACCTTTCTTACTTAGAATGATTAACTTTAGTGCACCAGCACGTCCAACTAGAAACTATTCTCCTATTACTCTTCCCTTTTGTAGAGGTTCTTATTTGCAACATGATCCATTCTATGTCTTATGCAAATCTTTTAATACCCACTTTCCATGTGCCGCTCCTCCCACCTCTTCTTATGTTATAAAAACTAAATTGTTAACATTATTGAATTAATGCATAACTTATTTTCTATACTGGTAACCTACATTTTTCCTCCTTGTTTAAATAATCTATGTTATTGTAGGTATTGAATTCTGAATTTAATATTAGCTTTAGTGTAATTTTGAATACTGATTATGTTAATGGCTGATGATGTTTTTATCTGTAGCCAAATATTTAGTACGTAGGCATTAGCTTTGGTATCGCATGATCACCAAAGATATTAGCAATTAAGACCAGCTGAGCCCAGTCCTTGTGACTGGGTGAATTTTGATGCCACCTGGGCCTGCCCCATGTGAGATCAGTGTGTGGTCATTGCGTACCTACTAAGTCGAAGTGAAAAAAAAAACTCTGTGCACTTGTTGTATCATTGAGTGACTTCTTTGAAAACCTAATTGGCGATTAGGAATGATGTTGCTGCGTTCTAGTAGTGGCAGGAGTCTACATCTTAATATCACATATGTATGTATGTAATAATGTTTCTTACATATTCAATAGCTTTCACTCTTAGAAGTTTCCCATTTATTTTGTCATATTCTAGGGACTTTTCTTCCTTTATGTCATTCTTAATACATTTTGTTATCTTATGGTGGTCTTTTTATATTTTGTACGTTCTGAACCTCTACTAATACCTTTGTTCAGATGTGGATCAACTGAGTTGATGGCGACTTCTCCGAAAACGCTTTCTGCTAATGCTTGGCTTTATCGCGGTTCGTATTTGCCCATAACCCGTTTTTCATCTTTAGAGGAGCCTGATGATTACTTTTATTTGTCAAACCTTGGTAGCTTTCCATAAACAGTAGTCCATTTGATTCCTTGGCATTAAGCTATTCAGATATGATTTTAGTTGTTTGTTTTTTAGTACCTGAATAATTTTTTTAACCTCTTTTGTTGCCTCGTTGTTTTCTTTTTGCGTCTGGAGATATAATGGTTGACCAGGTTTTCCTTAATATATTTTTTTATTTAGTAGTCGTCGAAGTTCCAATAGTAATTAGTTAGAGTATCCAATTTTTCTGCTTGTTTTTTTGTGTCGATTTCATGACTGCTTTTATAATGATGATTTAGGAACACTATCGCTGACTTGATGTCCTCATATGATATAAGAGGGATGTTAGTCATGAAATTAATGTCATTGTATTCCTTATAAGTATGAAAGTCACGTCTGGTGTTGTATGTGTAGGAGTGGCATGCATGTCGCAATTTAATTCTATAGTATTGTGGTCTGACGAGAGCTCGAATCATGATAGATTTTACATTTCATAATGTCCAGGTTTTTATTATGAAAAAATCTATCAAGTCAGGTATTTTATTAATGTCTGTTGGCCAATAAGTTGGTTCGCCTGTACTCAAGTATTTAGAGTGTGTGAACTGCATAGCGTTGAGGAGATTTTTGCCTATTTTGTTCATTAGCCTCAATCACCACATAGTGTGTTTTGCGTTGTAATAACCGGCTGCAATGAAGCGTTGTCCAAGAGAGTTGTGGAAGTTCTTATATTCTGTTTCTGAAATATTATGCTTTGGTGGACTATATACAGCAGATATTATGAGAGGTCCTATGAGATCGTTAATTTGCATGTTCGTTGCTTTTATGTAGTAGTGCTGGTTAGGTTCAAGCTCGTCGTGCTTTATGCATTGCTTACTTATTATGGCGGTTTCACCGTGCGCTGTGCCATCGGGGCGGTTTGTGGTATATACTTTGTACCCTCTAACTTGTATAAGGAGTTTCTTTGTGCAATGTGTCCGAGATTAGGGTTATGTTGATGCTGTTTTGATGAAGTAATATTTGAAGTTTGGCTATATGATTTTTCAGTCCGTTTGCATTCAAAGTTATAATCCTTAATTTAGTTTCCATTTTGTTTGTCCATTTTCGATATGAGAATTTGTATGTAGTTTATCATATTTGTGACTTGTTGGATCAGTTGTTTCATCAGATCCTTCATCTCTGTAATGTCAGTATTTGTGTCATTGCGTCTGCTTGCGCATTCATTATTTGCACTCGTGAGTTGTGCCTTCTTATTCTTTTCGCTATTTTTGTTGTTCCTCTTGTTATTAGCTACATAAGCTACTACGATAAACCGGTCTTGATTTTTTCGAGTTTTAAATTTTGATTGGAGCTACTGCTATTTTTTCAGTCGGAACTTAGGGGCTATTTCCTCTGAGGGATGGAAATCTGTTTATTTTCAATGCCTTGTATATCTTGCAATCTTTATAGTTTGCAGTGTTTGCACCACCGCCGCACAAGGTACATTTTAGTTGACCGTTGGCTTCAATTTTGCAGTCGAATGTCTTGTGTTTACCATCGAATTTTACTTACATCGGATCTCTGGTCCAAAAATTTCTCGTGTGGCCGTATTTTTGACAAATTGAGCATTGCGATATTTTGCGTTTATGGTGTGGGGGCTCAAAAATGATTTTCGAGCAGAGTAGAATAGATATTTTATAAATATCTTTGTTTTTTTTTGTTGTACATTGTGGATGACTTCATGCCCTGGGTCAAGAAGTTCATTTTATATTTCATTAATGTCAATGGCGTGGTGCACATTCCTATTTCATGCTGTGCTCTTGCAGCATCTTAATATTTTTACTAAAGAATTTCTTCAGCATACGCAAACCGGGGCAGATGGATATACCAAATATAGGAGGAACTGTCCAAGAAATGGTGGGCATACATATACAATATCCAAGGGCTGCAAAGTATATAACAGGTGGATAGTTCCCTATTGTCCCATTCTTTCCAGATATTTCAACGCTCACATCAATGCAGAGTAGTGTCACTCACTCAGTGCAAGCAATCAAATACATCTGTTGAGTCGTAACCGGCCCTAACAACTAATGCGGTATTTCCCGCTGAATTTTCAGGCCTTGGGAATCAATTTAATTGCGTTTACTTTTTAGTTAACTCCACTTGCTGATTTATTCAGAATTCAAACTTGAATCTTCATGTCTTAATATATTATGCTATCAGATTCTCCCTATCACGAAGCTGTCGGCTGTTATCTCTGCTGTTTGTTTGCCTTTCTATGCTACATAACAGCTTTAGTTTGTTTTATTATTTTAAGTAATGACTTAATATCGGCTGCCTTGAACGGCCGAAGGGCTTCAAGTTAAATCAGTTGTTAGTGGTGCGAGGTGATGGATGGCATGCTTAAAGATGCCTGTGCTCGTTTTAATTTCCGCCAAGCGGAGCATGCCATCTGAGCCGGTTACCTTTCTGATGACTATGCCGAGTATCAATTGCTGGGGTGGCACTTTGTCTTCGCGTAAGATTGCGACTGCGCCTTCTATGACAGACGGTCCGCTTTCGTTTCACTTGTAGCGATGCTAAAGGCAAGAAGATGGTAGCGCGTCCAATCCCTCCAAAAGCGCTGTTTGATCACCGAACGAATGCGAAAGGCAGCGTTGCGAGCGTTTTTCCTATTATCATACGCGCTGGCGTAATTGCAAGGCCGTCGTTTGGATTTCTCGTATCCGCTACGATCGGCCGCGAGTTCAGGACGGCTGCGACGTAGATTAAGAATGTTTTTATTTCGTCATCCCTTAATAGGGCGCTGCCGATGGCCCTGTGAAGCAAATGCTTAGCAGACTTCACGGTCGCTTCCCACAAACCACCGAAATAGGGCGCTATCAGTGGGCGTGATTTGCTCATCAGTTAATTGAATATGTTTGTTTAGTGGCCAAGACGTGCTGCCCTGGTATAAAAAACTTGGGCCACTGTACCAAAATTAACTGCTCAATTCAGTTAATGTACATCCACGGGATGCCAAACCGCTAGGATTTTCCTTTGTTGGTACATAACTCTACAAACAGTTCGCAGTGATGTACAGAATATCTGCAACATGATGAGCTACGAAAATATTGAGTTTGGATGGGTGAGTCTGCATGCAGTGTAATACCCCTTATGAATCTGACCAGAAGACGACGATGTCCAATTGGAAATCGATGATTTATGATACTTCATTCCAGATTTTGGATAGTAGCATAATTCCAATCTAGGGACAGTTATTATTTTGCATGGTGCCACCCGTGATTTGGCAGTGAACAGGCGTACACAATATGGGATTTGTCACTCTGAACATTTAAACAACATCCATATGCTCGTGTAGATGCATCGGCGAATCCATGAAGTTGGCAAGATGCTTGTTTGGTTATCCCAATGTGTTATGGTATAGACACCGAGTCGATCTTCTGAAAGGAGAGCAACATGGAATCCCACTCTTGAATAAGTGGTTTTGGAATGGGGTCATCCCAATCTAATTCGAGCAGTCAGATATCTTGGATTATTGTCTTCGCCCTTGTGACAATAGGACAAAGCAAGCCTAACGGATCGAACAAACCGGCGGTGAAGGCCAATATCGATCGTTTAGTTGCGACAAACTATTGACATATTTTTTGCATGTCGTATTTAAATATATCTTCCTTCGGGTTGCAAGTCAAGCCCAACCCCTTTCATTCTTCGTGGTCCCTGAGTGAGACTAACGCTTGTGAATGTTGATTAGTTGTGAACTGAGAGTTCGCTGCACATTTTGCGATAGTAAATCCGGACGCTCCGAGGATTTCGGTTAACTCATGACGCAGTAGTTGCAACTCTTCACTTGTATCAGCTCCGGATAGCAAGTCATCAACATAAAAGTCATTTGCAGTGAGAAAGAACCGCGAGCGTGTGATTCAGAGTAAAAGTCGCGAATATTTTTCAGACATCGAATTGCCAAAAGGAAGCGTTCTAAGGCCACCCCTTTCCACTATTTTCACCGCAGACATACCCCAACCAACACAGGACTCTACAATTGTAGCTACGTTTGCAGACGACACCATTCTTCTATACGCCCATAAAAGCATAAATGCTGCAACATCCACTCTGAAAAAAAACCTAAGTAAAACCCTAGAGTGGTTTTGCAAATGGAGAATAAAAATTATCAACAGCAGTTCAAGTAATTTTCACTACTAAAACAAAATATAGACCAGTTGACCTAAAAATGTACGGGAGAGATATAACGATGGGAAACGGAGCTAAGAACCCCGGAATCTACCTTGACAGTAAACTGACATGGAAATACCATATTGTTAAAATACGAAACCGAATAAAACTTAAAATAAATTAATTGCACTGGTTGTTTAACAAAAAATCGAAAGTCTTACAGAATGACAAACTCTTAATATATAAAACAATCATCAAACATATCAGGATGCTCGGAGCGCAAATATGGGGGTCTGAGAAAAGGTCAAATCTACAATTAGTACAAAGATAACAATCGAAAATCACAAACTTCGACATACACAGAGACTTGCAGACTTCCACAGTGGCTGAAGAAATAACTAATTTATGTCGGAGATACCAGCCAAAAATAAGCCAACCTATCAACAACGAGGTGAATACACTGCCTCTGCGCGAGCTCCAGTAAAGACATAGACTGCGCCGGCCAAGGCCTGTTGTCCTAATCTAAAATAAAACATAAAACTTTGTAGCAATAGTAAAAGCAAGCGTTTATATGTATATATTTAGCATTAAAACTGCTCAAAAATTATCATAACAAACATTATTCTAAATCCACTTGTATTTTACATCCGCTTATATGGAGTATTCATATAAGCTTTACCCTCTATACATTGTGAAAACTTAGTACTAAGAGTCCAAATTGTGTAGGCATGTAGCTTTCAAGGTGGAAAAAAAAAAATTTAAAAAAAATTAAATTGCCAAAAATTAGACACAGGCTGTTCCGTAAGTGACTGTATTCCGGCGATAAATTTGTAATGGAACGATTCCTCCCTCCAAATGATCAATTGAAAATTGCGGTCTTTCTCGTTAAATTCCACTTGACGGTACATTTTTGTTATGTCAGCGGTTACCGCATATTTGTGAAACCGGTATCTTGAGAGTGTGGCATATAGACATGGTTGAATAGTTGGCCCCACCATTACAATATCATTAGGGGACACTTAGGACGCTGTTTGACTTGATACATCGAAAACAACTCTTAGTTTAGTCGTAGAGCTTTGTGGTCTTAGCATGCATTGGTAAGAAATAAAATAATGCGGCTCTCTCGGGATATAGTTATCGGTAGCTCTAATGTGGCCTAGATCTATATATTCATTCATAAAGGATGTGTACATATCCCGAATTTCAGGTTGTTTATCCATTCGTTTTTCTAGTGAAAAGAATCTTCTTCTGGCAATTTCCAACGATGAGGTTACATTTTATTTATTTTTATTTATTTGTTTTATTTCCCACATGTCGTGTACATAGGTCTTTATTTATTATTAAGACTATTAGTACATGGTTTAGCGAAATCGCAGCTCTGTTGCTTTACGTTGCGTACTAAACGCTGTTCACCTGTAACACGTTGCTGCATTCAAGTCCCTCAGAAAGATTCTGTCAAATACTTGGACGGCCACATGCAAAAGTAAACTGCAAAAGCTTCTATGGCTCATCCGAGATGGTATCTCTCTAAACCTGGCTGCCAAGGTTACGCTATATAAGGCCATCGTTACACCTTCCTACATCTATGGCATTCAGCTTTGGGGACTTGCTGCAAAGAGTACGATAAATCGCGTTCAGGTTATGCAGAATAAAGCTCCCCTGTACGTCACGGGTTCTCCTTGGTACGTCAAGCGGGCTTTAATACACAATCCTTTCAGTTAATGAGCACATTTATCGCCATACCAGTCGTTATAATGATGCACTTAATCTGAATATCAATCCTCTTGCTGTTGCCCTTAAAACAAACTACTAACCGAGAAGGCTGAAAAGGCTCCACCTTTTGGATCTACTACATAGAATAATATAATAATATATACATATGTTCATATTTTAAACCTATTTGTTATTTTGTTTATTAATCTTTTTGTATTTTTAAATCTTAAGTTATCATTAAAATTTATCCATCCTATCCCTTGTAAGCATTCTTTAATGTTTGATTGGAATTTAAAAAAAAATTTACATGGTTTAAACTTTATTTTAGGGTTATAGCTAACTTATGTGAGCCTTACCAACTTACCGTTTTTGGTAAAAAAAATATATATTTTTAAATTAAATTAATATAATTATAGAACAAAATAAAGTAAAAGAAACATAAATAAAATAAAATACAATAGTAAACATCATTAAAGAAAAAATAAAGAGAAAAAACGAACAAGGAAAAACAGAGCTACACACATAGGTGTGTTATATAAAACTTAGAATTTATTCTACCAGATCCACTGGCCTTGTCCTTTGTAACCTGTAATCGAAGTTCCTGTATTGGGAGTAGGTTGACACCAACATTTGAGTGGTGGGTAAGCTTCGTCTGGTAGATACGAATTAGTTTTTTAATCTAATCTGTCACTGTTGAAATGTATAGATCACAATGCAGATCATCGTTAATTATATACCACCCAGTCTTGGTGATTTTTTATATATAGTTTTATATATAACATGTACTGTTTTGGTATTATTTACTTTTATTGTCCACTTTTCAAACCACCTTAGGGTAGTATCCAGATGCTGTTACAGTTTGGATGTTGCTGTGTTTACTTGTCTATGTGCGCTAAGTATTATAGTGTAATCAGCAAAAGTGGCTGTCATAGAGGCGGCATCATTTGGTGATGGTATGTCCGCTGTAAAGATAGTGTATAATAACGATACCAGTACACTTCCGTGTGGTGCGCCTGTTTTAATTTTTCTTAATGTGGAACATTCATCTGAGTACTTAACGAAAAAATGCCTTTCTGTGATATAGCATTCTAATATCTGTATTACGGTATGCGGAAATGTATTAAGCAATTCGCTGATTAGTCCTTTGTGCCAAACTTTGTCAAATGCCTCTTTTACATCTAGAAAAACTCCTATGCAAAATTTTTTGTCTTCAAGATCGTTTAAAATTTATGAGTCCCACGATGGATTTGTTGTATGGTCGAGTGTTTTCGTCGAAAGCCAAATTGGTGGTCAGGTATTATATGTTTGCTAGAAATAAGCTAATTTGTATATATGGTTCTGTATTATATACGTCTTTACCAGGTTTTGGAATTGCAATGACTTCAGCCACTTTCCATACTTAAGGAAAATAATCTAGTCTAAATATTACGTATGTATACCACTGCTTGAAGTGGTAGCTCCCTTAAAAGTTTTCCGTCAATTTTGTCATATCCGGGTGCTTTTGTGGGCCTTATGCCATACTGTATACCTTTGAATATTTCATTTGTGCACGTTTTTTAAGGCGAGTTGGGAAGTGATTGTCGAGTTTATATGACAGTTATCTTCGTTGAGTGTTTCGTCAGCAAATATTTCGTGATAATAATTCGCTAGCACTGTCATCTTGTCTAGATTCGTTACTGCCCATGATCCATTGTCCATTTTTATAGGTGCCTGGTGTATTGTTTTATTTGTCAGTTTTTTTGTAGTTTTCCACAGGGAGTAGTCGGTACAGCTTGTCGGTGTTAGCCTATGTAAATACTTCGTGATTTCGTAATTTTTCTGATTTTGGTGATATTGCGAAGCGTAGGGGGTGTGTATCGCTCTACGTGGTGTATTATCTCGTCTGGAGTTGCTTGCAATACTGCCTTTTCAATGGTATCGTTTAGGTGGACTATAGCTGTTTCTTGTAGTTATGCTTGTGTTAATGTAGTCGCGATAGGTATCTCAGTCAGTTTTGTTGTTGTGCAATAGTTTAGAATTGGTCGCTTTCACTTAAATTGAATTGAGTTCTAATAGTATGGGTGTGTTTTCTGATGAGAGTTCCAGCATTGCTGTTATGACTAATTTACTTAAGTCTATGTTTTTGAATATACAAAAGTTAATGATGTGCTGGTGGCTTTTTATTTTTGTCTGTTGACCTATACGTGGGTTCGCCGGTAATAAGATGTTTAGCTTTTGCTAACAGAAGTGAACCCTGTAGGTTTTTACCTTTCTTGTTTGATATTCTGGAACCCCAGTCCGTATGCTTCGCATTTTAGTCGCCTGCAGCTATAAAGCGTTGTCCGAGAGTTTTTGAGAAGTCAAGGCATTGCCACTGTGAGATATTGTGCTTTGGTAGGCTGTACACGGCTGTTATTCTTAGTGGTCCGGATGAGACGAAGATTTGTATGTTTGTGGACTGGATATAGGTCTCTTGTAATGAAAGCAGTACGTTATGTTTAATGTTTTCTTTAATAAGAATAGCAGGCCCACCGTGTCCTGTACTGTCGGATGGCTTGTGTGGTACATTTTGTATACTCGTATGTTCATGTTCTGGCTACTTGTATAGTGTGTTTCCGATATCAAAGCAATGTCAGTGTAATTGTTCTCTAGGAAAAGCTATAGTTCATTCAATTGGTTTCTAAATCAGTTTGCATTCCATGTTAAAATCTTTATTTTAGTGTCCGTTCTTGTTGTCGAATTTTGTCATTAGTACTGTCATCATATTTCTCATTTGTTGCGCTAGTTGTTTTATTATATCTTTTATTTCCGCCAAATCGTTTGAGAATTCAATCGTATTTCCTGCGTTTTAACTAGTCTCGTTTTTGTTGGTTTCGTTTTGTTGTGTTCCTCATCTTTTTGTTGTGGTTGTACCTGACTTGTGGAATTTTTTTTGTTACTTGCTGCTGTTCATTCGAAAGTGAATTGTCAAGTCGATTAGTCGTCTGCTTTCGCGTTCCGAAATAAACAAAACAAAACCAAACCATACAACAAAATAAACAACAACAAGAATACAAAATAAAATCAAAAGTGTTCTAAACTTAAAAACGCCGGTTGGACTCATACCCCCAAATGCGCGCAGAACGCAAAATCACCATCAGGCCTACACCGCGGAGCTATCTCTTCCTCCCACTCAACTCGAGGCAATACCTCTCTCGCAGCTTCGCCTATAGAAGTACAAAATAACAACACCAAACAACATTTAAAACGTCAGAAGCAACGGATACAATAGCATCATCAATAATAAACATACATGCATAAGATCATAACTTAAAAACAAAACAAATCGAGAAACAGCAACAAAAACGCAATTTAGAAAAGCAGTCACCCGAAACTCTTACCAACAGCACTAAAAATCCAAAAAATAAAACACCGCCAAAAATGCCGCTACAGAAAACGCTACACTCATACTAGTTGAGTAAACCCAGCACACAAAATATTTTCGATTTGCTTGATCAACACGACAACGTGCCTGCTTCAGAAAATATCGGTGGGGTAAGTAAAGAAGTCCCTGATAAAACAAAAGCACAGAGACCTCCCCCAATACACGTTCAGAATATAGAGGAAATCCCTAACTTAAACTCAGCATTAAAGGAGACAATACAAAACAATTTTTAATAAAAACTCTAAAAAACAACGAAGTGCGCATACAGGTACCTGACTCAATATGTTACTCAGCGGTGGTCAAGGTGCTTCAGCACCACAAAACCCAATACTATACGTTTAAGCCAAAGGAGGAGCAAGATTTCAAGATTGTGCTAAGGAATATGCACCATGCTACAGACCTCGATGAGATAAAAAATAAGTTAAAGGAGCTTGACTATGAAACTATTAATATCCAGAACGTGCAACAAAAAATTTCAAAGAAGCCTCTTCCACTATATTAATATCCAGAACGTGCAACAAAAAATTTCAAAGAAGCCTCTTCCACTATTTTTTGTGGAACTTAGAAAAAAATCAAACAACACTGAAATATACAAAATAAAAACCCTGTTTTGTGGCAAAATAATCTTTGAACCGCCCCACCACAAACGCGTAGTTGTACTGTTTATTTGGGTGGACTGTATATAAATAATAATAGTAAGGTGCATTTACATGTGGTTGTGGTGAGGCTGTTGACTGTGGTTAGCTGGTTGGTGTTGGTGGGAAGGAGGACGAGTCGTAGGGCCTTCGGTGCTTGTACTGTCGCTGAAAAGTGAGAACACATACAGTCGATTTTCAATTTCATATAATTTAGAAGCGGCGCCCTTTTTACTCTCGGTATATTTAATTGAATTAAATCTGTGATATTGACAGCGCGTAGCGCTAGTTGATCAGTTAAAAATTGCGCTTGAACAGAACTTACTGCATGGTTTCTGAAGATTTCTTCAGGCAGTCGATCAAGACGAAGGGCGAAAGTGCCGTAGGAACTTTTCGTCGCGCTGCACTTACCAAGGAAGTCGTCCGCTCCCTGCCATTCTCTTTCTTTGGGCGCTCTATGGAGAGTTCCGTAGGCACTCTTCGCCGTAGAAGCCGTCCGTTCTTATACTGTCTCACTCTGTCAGACTGCGGTTGCAGGTTCTGTGAGCACTTGTCTTGATCGGTGAGAGTGCAGGCGAAAGTTCTGTAAGAGCTTTCACTCTCAAAGGGAACCGTCCACTCCAGCATATTTGTAAGTGCAGCGGTTAGCTCGGTAGGAGCGTGCGTCTATTCAGGGCTGGGCAGTTCGTAAACATTCCGCCCCCCTTGCAGCCCCGATGCAAACATTACAATTCATACTTATACTAAGAACAACTTTACCTAACAAATTCCCCCTTAAATCTACCAAATTCCACCTTAATTCTAAAAAATTCAACTTAAATTTTCAGATTTAACTTACAACTAACACCTTCCAACTTATACCTACAAAGGCCCCAGCTAGGCCATCTCTTCCGTGGTCGTTCAAACCTTACGCGGCGCCGTGTGTCCTGGCTTTTGTCTGCATTTCCCAGGCAGCCGTCACTCGCACCTCCCGCGCCGCTGTCACTTGAACTACTCGTTGCCTGCTGGTCTCCCTAATATTTTCCAACTAGCTCCTCACATCGTAGATTCAGCGGCCTGCCAGCTGGAGAATTCGAAAATCTTGACCGCGACCTTCACACAAACCATCGGCCATCGCGGAGACGAAGACCGCGTGACGTATGAATCTCACAGTACCGTAGATGCACAGGTTCATCAGCTGAAAAAGTCGAAAGTCGGGTCCGCTGCCCTTAGACTATCCATCGGTCATGGTGGAGGCGGTGACCGAGTCACTGGTGAACCTCCCAGCACCGTAGATGCACAAGTTCATCAGTTGAAGACGTTGAAAATATCAGATCGGCTGGTCTGGTCTGGTGTGGTGCAACAGCGTATAATGCCATCAGACATACTTTATGTAACTGCTGCCGAGAGGCATCGCTCAGCGACCACCTTCCGTCAAAAATCCCACGCCCACTCTGGCTTCGGTGCCAACTCTGGGGGATGTTCGTTACGGAATTGTTCTGAAAATCAAGGCTGTTAATTTTCAGAATGAACGATAACTCCTAGCGTCGCCGGACGACTTATACAACTGCGACTTTTCCTCAGCCTCGCCACTCTCACCATTCCGATTGTCCCGGGAGCGCTTTCATTATTGTCCCATGCACCATTCATTTGGTTGCGTGCAGTCTTCTCTCACCACAACCAAGTCGTTTTCTGAAATATTAGTTTGCGGCTGCTTCCACCTAAATCCTTTATTTATCTCGGAAAAGATATACAAGATATACGGTAAGGTAAGGCTTTCCACCTCTTTTAAAATTCTAGATTTAGAACCCTAACTTTCTGTAAATTTTGATATAGGGCACCGCCAGCAGGTTTTAAGATCATGGACTTTGTGCTACGCTGGGGTTAACCTCTTAGCTTCGGGACATATCATTTACCAATTTGTCGATCCCAGGCTGGAGCACTCGTGACGCTATCACAAAATTGGTGCCATTATCGGAATGTAATTTTCCGTACAAAAACAGTATTTCTCCGGATGAAATGCTTGTTGGGAAATTGAATTAAGCCGCCGTTTTTCCCAGTCCCGTTACTCCATCGTGACGACTTCTGCTGAAAGCCCTTCTTTCATACAGTTCCCCGTAGCAAACCGCGGCAACGGTGAAAGGCGGTCCTCTGAACTGGTTCATCATCCAGTGCGCGCTCGTACAACTGCAGCAGGGGTACCCAGACATAGAAACGGACGTATAGGGACTTGTTTACTAATACGAGTGAACTTTGGATGGTCCATACTGTCCTGAGCTGTTCTTTGACGGACTTCCCTTCTTTTCACTCTTCGGATAACGTAGATAGACGGACGGTGGCCGGACTCTGATTTGACTGGCGGGTATTGCCTGCTCTTGCCAGTTTTCGTCTCTAACGGGCCCGGAACCAGAGGGGCTATACTTCTGATCTCCCTGTTATGGAGGACATCTATTGTGGTTAGGCTCCGTACACCTTTTCCTTCTATTGCTTCCTTTACCCTTGAGTAGTATTTTCCTGTCCGCCTTTGCGAACGAAAAATTCAAATTTCGGACCGCAGCCGCTTGAATATGTGGGGAGTCGACTAGACTTGACACAACCCAACCAAAGACCGTCTCTTGTGCCACAAGTGTCCCGGCAACCTTTTTCTTAAATCTTCCTTTGACAATTTGAGGATATAAGTCCGCTCCTATCAAAATTGGTAAATTGCATTGGCTTTTAAATAGCAGGAATAAATTGTCCTTGGGAAAAAAGGTGAACATTTACAAAATAATAATTGCTCCTGCTTGGCGATACGGCTTTCAGGCATAGCAGCGAAGTCAAACATCACGAAGGTGAGAGTACTGCAGGCCAAAACATTGCGTATGCTTACTGGTGCCTCTTGGTTCATGCGAACGACGGACATCGAAAACGACGATGTGATAAATCGTCAGGCCAAAAAATATATAGAGAGTTTGAAAAATCATCCAAATAAATTAGCAAGGCGCCTTCTAAAACGACGCAGAATGGGAGGAGTTAGGGTGGGGAGACGGCTGAGAAGATCACACCCTGCCGATCTCCATAATAGAACCTTTTAATACACTATACTATATCCCCACTTATTATTTAAGTTGTGTTTTTAATTTTTGTATATACAATTTAATTGAAGTTGTTCTAATAAAAACCTATCAAAATATCTACTGGGTTGGTCTTAAAAAACGGACATCTGCAAGCTGCAGCTCTGAAAGTGATGGGATTATGTTGGGGTCAATCGGACTGGTCGGAGGATTCCCTGTGATTTTCGGAAGGATTAGCCCCTGCGCAGATATCAACATGTTTGAATCACATGGTGACTGCAACTTGAACGAACATTCCTTTCGGGCCCCTATCGAAATTGTATCGTTTAAGCCAGATACCCGTGCTTGAGTGAGTTTTACCTTCCATCTCGCCTCTCTAGCAGTTCGGAAAAGAATGTGCTTTCAGAATACTTCACTCCTTGGTGCTGGATGTTGACGATCACTGTCCCCAAGAGTGCGCCCCGTAAGTTAGTCGAAAAACACGACTGCACGTTGCTTATTGCTGCTGATCCTGTGGGTACGGTGGCCTGATTCCCAGTGGTCCCCTGTATTTCCAATGGGCTCGCAGTCTCTCTGTTCCCATGGATCAATGAGTGGTGTCGTCCGCCACATTTCAAACACCTTGCCTTCACCATGCAATCCATCACTGAATGCGACTGTGACAAGTAGTTGAAACAAACACATATCCTCTTCACCTCCGTTGTTCATTCCGCATTGTTCAATGCCAGGAATTTAAGGCAGGTCCGCACTTGATGTCCTCTGGCTTGGCACAGCTTACATGTACTTTCCGTGGGTGGTACACGGGCAGCATGAACTTGCACCTTCCTGGGAATTTTCCCTTTCTTTCCGGGCTTTAGTCTTTAAATCGGCCACACAGTACGAAGTACACAGAAATATGAGGATGGGATTCCATGTACCAATTTGTACACCATGTGCTCGCAGTGCCCATATGCAATTGGTGATCTAGCGTTGTAGCCCCTTTAACTGTACCCCATCCCCGTCGCCAACGGCTCCGAAGTTGAAGAGGGTCTTCAACTGGACATTGATGTGAATACGCTTGTTCTAATAACGGTCCGGTAAATTCCTCCATGTGACCTCGAAGCCCTCAACTGTCAGCGGCACCAGTAGTACGATTTCCTTGGCTTCGCCCCGGGTCTTCTTGTTTAGGTGGTACAGCTTTTCCACTTGTGATAGGCGAGGGTTATCCACGTGGATGGCCTTGAACATATCCTGAAACGTAGGCCAGGATTTATAGTCCCCATCGAATATTTCCGTATCGCATGAGGGTACAATGAAGCCTCGCGCACGTGATTCCGCCATACGCAACATAGTTGCCTGCCGAATTGCTGCTGCAGAGGGCATGTAAACGTCGTACCATTCATCATACCGGTCTTGGAGTCGACCGGCCACTTCATCAGCGTCTTCACGTTCTTCGAGAATATCCGCCATTGCTGTATCGAAGGCAGACCGAAGTTCCCCCCAGCGTAGCTTGAGTTCCTTTTCCTGAAGGTGTAAAGCATTCAGGGTTTGTTGAAAGTCGGACCTTTGATCACTAGACTCCTCAATGCGGAGAAACAGTTTCGCCCGTCTATAAAACTTGGGAAGCGACATTCTAATTCAAAAAAACTCAAAAATTTGTTTTTGAAATAATTTGAACGTAGTACACTAGTGCGGAGACACTGACTCATAAATTCAAAACCCAAAAAAAACCTTTCTATTAAAAATTAATTTCTATTTCACTCTAAGCTTTTCCTAGGGCACAGAATTTTCTATTCGCTGGGCAACACAAACACAATGCACCAAATATCGAATGAGAATTAAGGAAAACAAAAACCAATTATTTTTGGTCGTTTATTTATTTCCCACAATTATTTAATTAATGGGGACCATAATGTAACATACACATTGCACCAAGTTCCATAAATATTATGTCTAGATATTTCTAAAAAAGCCGTTGATGTTTCACCCATTCCTCAACTTGCACTAAATGGCTACAGTATTAAGTACGTTGTGACATCGAGAAACTTAGGTATAGTTTTCAATTTTAAGTTTAACTTTAAAGAACTTTAACCTGGCACAATCATATTAGTAATACTGCCGGGAAAGTGTATAGTATGCTTCGAATGCTCTGGACAACTCAGTACTATACACCGCTCCATATACGGCTTCTACTTGCCAAAACATGCTGTGAAATTTTTCCTAACTGTGATAGTACAGATAAATGTAAATTAAATGTACTCTTTAATAACATTGTTCGGTATGTTTACGGACTAAAACTAGCAATGCATATATTGATTTTTTTATTTTACTTGTTTATTTGTGGACAGTTTAAATGCAATGTCAAATTACAGATAAACTTAAACAAAGCTATAGCATCGAGGCCATTAGCTTAATTACTAATCAAGATATTAACAATAATAGTGATAATAGTAATAATTAAAAGACTTAGAAATATAATTAATAGATGTATGTGGGTATGTAATTTGTAGTATTAGAACTTATAAACTACTTTTATTAATAATATTTATATTTGATTTCATAATTGGCTTACTAATTTGCATGATTTTAGGAAATGAATGAGCTTGGGTAAATTATCTTTTACAGATATTGGATGAAGAGTTGGAGCGGTCGAAAAGGTGGGAGTGGGTAAGATTGGTGTGGCCGAAACGTAGCCGAATGATTTTTGAGAGTAAACGACTATGTATATGCTGATCAAGTAGTACTCGACCGTAATCGTAAATGGTGTTTTTTGGAGTGTTGTATAATTTGTAGTGGTTATTAGTGGAAGGAATGATTGAGTTTAGTTCTATTTAAAAGTGGGTTTTAATGTGTTTTATTATATCAGTTATATTGTAGATTTCTTGGAAAATGAGAGGGAATTTGAATGCATCTTTAGGAGCTTTATCTGCTTCTTCGTTGCCGGTGATGTTGCAGTGGCCAGGGGTCCAGAAAATTTTGATTTTTGGTGAATTTTTCGCAAGAGTCTGCCTGATTGTTAGGAGGTAATATGATTGATTGGAAGTATTGGCTATAGCTTGTAATAAAGGAAGAGAGTCGGTACAAATAGCAAAGAAGGTTTGTGCTTCTTTGGCCCTCTGCACCGCGTTGTGAATGGCTATGATTTCCGTTGAGAAAGACGATCTGTAGTGCGGAAGGAGGAATTTATCATGTGCTCTATTCATTACTAAACTGAAGGAGGAACCGGAGTCCGACTTGGAACCGTCTGTGTATAGGAATACATGGGAGTGTAGGGATTCTTTAAGGCGTAGGAATTTTTTTTGGTAAATTACAGGTGGCGTGGAAGACTTCGGAAGATGGTGAAAATAGGTATGGATAATATGATTGATTGGAAGTATTGGCTATAGCTTGTAATAAAGGAAGAGGGTCGGTACAAATAGCAAAGAAGGTTTGTGCTTCTTTGGCCCTCTGCACCGCGTTGTGAATGGCTATGATTTCCGTTGAGAAAGACGATCTGTAGTGCGGAAGGAGGAATTTATCATGTGCTCTATTCATTACTAAACTGAAGGAGGAACCGGAGTCCGACTTGGAACCGTCTGTGTATACGAATACATGGGAGTGTAGGGATTCTTTAAGGCGTAGGAATTTTTTTTGGTAAATTACAGTTGGCGTGGAAGACTTCGGAAGATGGTGAAAATAGGTATGGATGACAGAGGAGTGATGGTTTAGTGTGAAGGGTGGGGATGTGCTTTTGATTAAGGGTATTGGTTTGGTTGGAAGGCCAAAACTTCTGTTATGTAGCAGGGAGCGGTGGAGAGCAGAGAGAATTTTTGTTGATGGATTTTTAGATTTAGATATATTTTTGAGTGGCACTGCTAGAGGAGAGTCATTTGAGAGAAGTATTGCTTTAATGAGCAGTTTCGAAAATCGTATTGTTTATAGGAGTAGATCTTAAAGGTCCTAGGGCAAATCTAATAGCTGAGTGGTAAATTACTTTGATCTTGCTTAAAAGGAAGGGTGGTAAGTTTCCATAGAGGTTAAGGCCGTAATCTATTTTTGAAATAATCAAAAGTTTAATGACATCTACCACTGATAGTTGGTTGCAGTTTATTTGTAATTTGAGAGACATTTGATTATGTTTAGCGTGGAATTAAGGGAGGTTAAAAGGTTTAGAATGTGATTGTTCCAGTTGTATCTGTGATTAAAGATGATTATTAGGATTTTGAGGAATTTGATGTCTGCAATCGGAGCTAGAGAGGAGGAGATTTTGATTTGACAGGAATGCTTCCTACAAATGTGCAAATATTTGCATTTTGAAACCGAGAGAGTTGCACCCGAATAATCACACCAGGAGAGGATATCTGTTATTAGTGGACTTATGTTTATTGAGGTACACTTGTTTATTTTTTTGACAATGAGTTAATCTTCGGCGTAGGCATAGAAGTCAAAATGTCTATGTTTAAGGATTAATCTATTAAGTTTGTTGTATGTGATATGGAACAGGATGAAGGAAAGGGGCGGGCCTTGCGGAAAGCCGTTGAATTGAGGAAGAACTTAATAGAAGTGGTTGTTTGCATATACTACTATTTTTCTATTAGATATGAAGCTAGTGACACAGTTGATGATTTTAGGGCCAATTTTCCACGAATGTAACTCATCAATGACGGAGTAGATTCCTACCTTGTCAAACGCTTTGGTGAAGTCGAGCGAGATGATCCAGAGATGGTTTTTGAAAGAGAGGGCTGACGTGATCAGAAAATCTAGAGCCATTAGATTATCAGACACCGATTTGCCCCTCTTGAAGGCGGTTTGCCTACTGTTGATTAATTTGTTTTGGGGCACAAACCACCATAGACGGTTAGCAATTATTTTGTCTAGAGTTTTGGCTCAGCAAGAGTTTAGCGAAATGGGTCTGTAGCTATTTAGTTCAGTTATGTCGGAGTTTGGTATATTTATGGGGATGATTTTGCTCAGTTTATAGTGTTGTGGGAGGAATTTATTGAAGATGTTATTATATTGGTCCAGGAGACGTGATGTGACTGCTGCGTAAAGATTATTTAGCATGGCGTGGGAGATTCTGTCCAGACCTGGAGTTGTACCTTTTAAATTTGATAGTGCGGATTTTAGTTCAAGAGGAGTAATTGGGGTTTCAATGGTTTTGCTGATGAGTAGGTTTTTTTTTTGTAAGCGAAAAGTACTCGAAAAGTTGATGTCGTTTGAATCGTTCGACCAGTTCCGAATTCTTCTACTCTAAGGTAACTGTCAGTGATTGGGTTTTGAGAGTTGGCGCTGTGTATGGCATCTATAAATTATTACGGTTTTAAGCCACAAAAGGTACGAATGGTACTCCAGATTTTTGATGTAGACATGTCTGGGTTTATTGATGAAGTGTATGTTCCTAGTGAGAGGCGTTTATTGATTTTTATTTTGAAGTTTTTGAAGTTTAAAATATTCTCAGTGGATTTATTTATCAGCTATCAGATTCTATTTTCCATGTTGTTTCTAGCGCAAGGGTATTTGTAGCAAAGGTTAGATCTATATGAGTTATCTTATGATGGGTGCCAAAGTGAGGTGGGGATCCGTCGTTTATGATGGAGAATGACGATTGAGACAAAAATTTGAAGATTATGTTTCCTCTACAATTGCTTGCGGGCCAGCCCTATAAAGAGTGACAGCTGTTAAAATCGTCAGAGATTAACGAAGGAATTGTGAGATTGTCATATGCATTACGTAGGTTGTTAATAGAGAATTGTTTATTTGGGGGAATGTATGAGCAGATAACGTTGAACTTGATTTTTGAGTAGACTGTTACACCAATCGAATTAAAATCTTGAGGGACTCTAAAATTTTTGTGCTGTAGAGAGTAATTAATTAAGATGGCAACGCCTCCTGATGAACCAGATGAGGAGTTGTAGGTATAAATTTTATTGTTGATAGGAGTTGGAATATTAGACAATGAGTTAAAATGTGTTTCTTGGATGTGATGATTTTTGGACTATATTTTTTTATGAGAATTTGTAGTTGATCATAATTGTTAGAATAACCATTGCAGTTCCATTGTAAGTTCTTAAGAACCATAATAAAGGAAATAAAGGAGAGTAGAATGGAAATCGTGTAGAAATTGTAAGGGTTTGATCAATTAGTAGCGTTGAGTTGTAGCATGACAGCAAATGAAGAAACCAAGCCCATTACTCAACGTTGTGGGAGAGTATGTTGGCCGAGCGGCGCCACAGATTACTATCGGCTTAAAATATTGTTAAGTGGATACTTTTGCTGCAGTATTTAGCTATTTCAAGACGTCCTGCGGATAGGTCGACTGAGGCAGACCTCGGTGTGAGAAAGTATATTAAATTATATTACATTCTCTAATATCTCCTCTTTTTTATAATTGGTTTTAGAGGGGGTGTAAATTGTAGCGGTATTTTTCTTACAGAATTTGTGGCCTTTGGAGAGGCTAAAAGTTTAGCGTCGCCCGGCGATGAGGATTCCAAAGTATCGTCATTGATAGGCTCTGGATGATGTGGGGTGATGGGTGGTTGCTCGCTGGTGATGTTGGTTGAGACAGCGTATCGATGGCAGCGTAGTTTTGTATTTGACGTTGGATTGGGGTATTGTTGTGGTTAATGTTTGTTGTTGTCTGGGAAGATCGGGCGATTGCAGGAAAGGATTGTGATGAGGATAGTTGGTGGTACATATGTCTTTATTTTTTATTTTAGGGTTGTAGCTAATTTATGTGAGCAGATCACAAAAGTTTTTCATTTTTGTAAGGATGTAGGGGAAAAAATCAAAATAGTAACAAAAATTATATACATTTAAATTAAATTAATAGAGATATAGATCAAAATAAAGTAAAATAAACATAAATGCAATAAGAATATAAAATACAAAACTAAACACATCAAACAAAACAAAAAGAAAAAGAAAGAGGTATTGATTTATGTGTTGTATCTAGCTTCGAATTTATTCAACCAGATCCACTGACCTTGTCCTCTGTAACCTGCGTCTGCATTGTAGTTCCTGTATTGGTAGTAGGTTGTCACCAACATTTGGGTATTGGGTAAGCTTCGTCTGGTAGATACGACTTATTTTTGTAATCTCCTCTGTTACTGTTGGAATATTAAGATCACGATGCAGATCATTGTTAGTTATATACCACCCAGCCTTGGTGATCATACGAATGATTTTTGATTGTTGTCTTTGTATTATGTCTGTATTTGATTTTTTGGCCGTTTCCCAGATTTGTGCTCCGTACGTCCAGATCGGTCTTATAATGGCTTTGTAGATCAGTATTTTGTTTTCTAATGTTAACTTTGATTTGAGCAGCCAATATAAGTGACTAATCCTCAGCTTGATTTGATCCCGTTTTTTAAGTATATGGTATTTCCAGTTGAGTTTGTTGTCAATATATAATCATAGGTATTTGACTACATTTTCAACTTTTACGTCAGCTCCGTCAATCGTTATACGAGGTGGTGTGAATTTAGTTTTAGTTGTATATATAACATTTACTGTTTTGGTATTATGGGTGACTTTGTGACTGGGTGAATTTTGATGCCACCTGGACCTGCCCCATGTGAGATCAGTGTGTGGTCATTGCGTACCTATTAAGTCGATAAATTACATATTTGCGTTCTATAATAAGTAACAGTCGCTGGCACAGGAGCTTCTCGAATATTCTTGACAGCACTGGAAGTAGCTAATTGGTCTATATGATGCTGGATTATATACGACTTTACCAGGTTTTGGAATTGCAATGACTTCAGCCATTTTCCATACTTTAGGAAAGTAATTTAATCTAATTATCGCGTTGAAAATATTACGTATGTATACCACTGCTTGAAGTGGTAGCTCCCTTAAAAGTTTTCCGTCAATTTTATCATACCCGGGTGCTTTTTTGGGGTTTATGTCGTGCTGTATACATTTAAGTATTTCAGTTGTGCATATTTTTTTTAGGCGAGTTGGCTGGGGAGTGACTGTCGAGTTTATATGATAGTCATCTTCGTTGATAGTTTCATCAGCAAATATTTTTTCATAATAATTCGCTAGAACTGTCGCCTTGTCTAGGTTCGTTACTGCCCATGATCCATTGTCCATTTTTATAGGTGCCTGGTGTATTGTTTTATTTGTCAGTTTTTTTGTAGCTTTCCACAGGGAGTAGTCGGTAAAGCTTGTCGGAGTTAGCCTCTGTAAATACTTCGTGATTTCATAATTTTTCTGATTTTGGAGATTTTTTTAAATTTCTTTAGTTGCCTTGTTATATTTATTTTTCGCATCGGGGGATCTGAAAATGGTCCATGCTTTTTTCAGTTTTCGTTTTGTGCATATCAATTTGCGAAGCGTAGGGGGTGTGTATCGCTTTGCATGGTGTATTATCTTGTCCGGAGTTGCTTGCAATACTGCCTTCTCAATTTTATCGTTTAGTTGGATTATAGCTGATTCTACGTTGTCGGGTGATCTCAGTGGAATCCTTGTATTTAAGTTTGTGTTAATGTAGTCTCGATAGGTATCCCAGTCAGTTTTGTTGTTGTGCCATAGTTTGGACTTGGTTGTGTTCACTTCAGTTGAATTAAGTTCGAGTAGTATAGGTGTATGGTCTGACGATAGTTCCAGTCTTGATGTTATGACACATTTATTTAAGTCTATGTCTTTGAGTATATAAAAGTCAATGAGGTCTGGCTTTTTATTTTTGTCTGTTGGCCAATACGTGGGTTCGCCAGGACTAAGATGTTTAGCTTTTGCTAACAGCAGTGCACCCTGTAGGTTTTTACCTTTCTTGTTTGATATTCTGGAGCCCCAGTCTGTATGCTTCGCATTGTAGTCGCCTGCAGCTATAAAACGGTATCCGAGAGTTTTTAAGAAGTCAAGGTATTGCGACTGTGAGATGTTGTGCTTTGGTGGGCTGTACACGACTGTTATTCTTAGTGGTCCGGATGAGTCGAAGATTTGTATGCTTATCGTCTGGATATAGGTTTCTTGGAATGGAAGCAGTACGTTATGTTTAATGATTTGTTTAATAATGATAGCAGTCCCACCGTGTCCTGTACCGTCGGGATAGCTTTTGTGGTACATCTTGTATCCACTTATGTTCATGTGCTGGCTACTTGTATAGTGTGTTTCCGATATCAAAGCAATGTCAATGTAGTTGTTGTGTAGGAGAAGCTGTAATTCATTCAGGTGATTTTTTTAATCCGTTTGCATTCCAAGTTAAAATTTTTATTTTAGTGTCCATTCTTGTTGTCGAGTTTTGTCAATAGTACTGTTATGATGTTCATCATATTACTCATTTGTTGTGCTAGTTCTTTTATTATATCTTTTATTTCCGCTAAATCTTTTGAAAATTCGGTCTTATTTTCTGTGTTTTCACTAGTCTCGTTTTTGTTGGATTCGTTTTTGTTGCTTTCGTTTTTGTTGTGTTCCTCATCTTTTTGTTGAGGTTGTAACTGATTTGTGGGGTTTCTATGGTTACTGGCTGCTGCTTGGGCGTACGTTATTCCAATTTTGACTTTGTTTGATGTCTGTTCTACTACCTGATGGTCATCTTTTTTATCGTCTTTCTCTTTTAGTGAGGGAAATCTTTTAATTTTTAGATGTTTGTATACGTCACACCCCTTATAGTTGGCTGTGTTTGAGCCGCCACAAAGAGCGCATTTAATTTGATCTGCACTTATTAGTTTGCAGTCAATATTTTTGTGCTTGCCAGCGCATTTCACGCAGATCGGGTCTTTGGTGCAGAAATTTCGTGTATGACCATATTTTTGGCAGTTTGAGCACTGAGCTACCGTGCGATTGTGGTGTGGTGGCTCAAATATGACTTTGGTACATAGGAGTGTTGTAATATTAAAGATTTCTCTATTATTTGCTTTGGCTTTTAGTTCAATGAAAAATAGCGGCAGTGGTTTCTTTGTCAGTTTTTGTTGTACGTTGTGTATATTAGTAACGTCGTGGCCTAGTTCCAATAGCTCGTTCTTAAGTTCCTCAAGGTCAGTGGCGTAGTGCATATTCCTAAGTACTGTTTTGAATCCCCGCCCCTCTTTCGGCTTAAAGGTGTAGTATTTAGTTTTGTTTTCCCTGAGCATCTTAACCACCGCCGAGTAGTTCGACGAGTCATTTGTCTGTACGCATACTTCGTTGTTTTTAAGTGTAATTTAAATGTAGTTTTGTTGTATTGTGTTTTTCAGAGCTTTGTTTAGTACGTTAATTTGTTCTACGTCCTGTACGTATATTGGTGGTTGCTTGTGACACAGATCAAGAAAACACAATAACACAGATAATAAACAAACTAAACACTTTAGTAAATTGTGAATCTGTTGATCTCATTACCGCAAAGATAATGAACAACAAACAGTTAAAATCTGCCAGTGATTACGCAAAAGAAATAGAACATCTAACAAATAGATTTCAAAGCGCACACTTAAACGATGGTCAATCCTCCACCATGCCCAACAATATTTGACTAAAACTGCTATTAAAGCTTCACTGCAAAATAGCAGTAACGAAAGAGCGAAATTAATAATGGAGGCAGGCACATTCATAAACATGAATGAAGCCTTGACGAAGTTTGTGAACAGTTGCACAGAGAACTAACAGGATAACATCCTATATTTCTGAGGTAACCGTGGTAGAAACTACCAAAATGGTAATAACTATAATAACAATAGTTATTAAAATCAAAGTAACAGTGCATACGAAAACACACGCGCTCAATACCGTGGACGTGGCCGTGGTAGATACCAAAGAGGAGGTTATAATCAAGAAGGTGCCACTCGAAAAAACGGCGCAGTACATCTGACGCAACAGGCGGTAAACACCTAAGCCTCAGGTACTCAATAAAAGAAAACTGGGACAGTAAAATCTATAAAATCCAGTTGAACCTTGACAAATACATCTCGTCTGAGTCTACACTCAATGACAAAATGTCAAAATTTTTGTTTGACACGGGCGCGGACATTTCAATAATAAAAATAGAACATGTACAAAACTTAAAAATGAATTCAAAAATAAATATAAGCCTTTACGGCATAGGTTATGGTACTATAAACACATTGGGAATAGTACAAACAGAACTCAAAGTAAGCAACTTAGTAATCTAATTACTATGTCATGTGCTGACTTCCACGTTGTACATGAAAACTTCCCAATACCCTCCGACGGAATACTAGGTCTAGATTTTTTTTAAAAATATAACTGCATTCTTGATCATCAAAAAATAATTTTCGAATGAGAAATTCGTTAAGAACAAACTCAATATGACTCCCTCCAAGATATGAAGTAATCAGAGAAATTCGATTGAAAAAGATGTATTAATACCTCACCAAGAACTTCAAAATGGAATTTTCGTTGCAAACTCTATTGCAACAAATGGATGCGCATAAGTGTGAATAACTTATGCCACAAATAACCATATTTTCATTCCCGGCCTAAAAGTCGCCTAAGAAAGTCTAAACGACTATGACATAATAATGTCACAAACAATGAAAATATTTCAAAAAAACTTTATAAATTGTCCAAAAATTACCCAAGCTTTGCCAAAGCAAAAATTACAAATCTATGTAAAAAATATATGGATATATTTGCTCTCGAGACAGAACCATTAACTGCCAACAATTGTTATAAGAAAAAATTACGCTTAAAAACAGATGAGCCAACCTACATTAAAAAAAAGTTTGCGGTCGGGAGACCGCCGTCAATAACTATGTTCCCTCCGCCTTTTTACATATAAATTACAAAGATTTTTTTGTGGCCTTAAACTTACACTAATGTCTCACTTCGTGAGGTGTAACTTAATGTTACAATTCGGAGAACTTCGCGATTGTCCATTTTTGTGACCCTTTACTTTACTTATGTAATGCTCTTTCAACATCTTCTGAAAGCCAGTCAACTTTTTAAATCTCATTATATTGTACCATGGTAATTAATGGCTTACGGTTACTATAATAAGATGCGTATGCTTGAGATTCAATTTTGTACAAGAATCTTGAAAAACAGCCTCAATGGTAGTACAGTAATTTGTTGCGAATTGCTTATATCCAATAAAAAAGAACTTGACGTTGTAGGCTCCAGCCAATATGAGTGGATGTTTATGAAAATTGTGTTTAAGTAATTTTTGATCTCCCTCGGTATATACAACAATGATCGATGAATGAATAATGTAATATCCTCAAGCTTTTGTTTTCGGGATATATAAATAGCTACAATAACTATTGCAAAATCGTTTATTATTTTACAAATAACTGAACAAATATCACCAAATCATGAGTGCGTAGTACTCAAATCATTAATGTTGGACAAAAGCGTTTCCATATTTTCTGTACAAATATGAGCCCCATCTTCTATTCTACGGTATATTGCGACTCAAAATGACTGAACATTTTGTCGTTTATAATAAGAAACCCAATTGAAATTACGAAGGGCAATTTATTCTTCAATTCGTATCCACGTTTCGAAAAGTAAGAGTAGGTTCGAGTTTTTAGTAACTGGATCCAAGAAATGTAAGGTATGTCTTTTCAAACTGTGGCAGTTACAAATGAATAATGAAAGACAACTTTTTACAAATCATATAAACGAAAAATTTGAGTTCTGGTCTGCAATGTGTTTAACGATAATCTTTGAAATTCTTAGAGCAATTTTTCTGTTGATTTAGCTTGCTTTCGATTATGATAAAATTATATTATATATATAAATTATATTATATTATATACAAGGTTTCGTATGTGTTACTCGAGATAGTGCAACGTAAACAGGTTTTGCATATAATATTTGTTGTACTCGTAAACTATTTCATTTAATTTTGCACCCTGAGATTTATGTATATTAATAGCGCAAGGCGAAATTAAAGGAAAATGCTTTCTAGTAACAATAATTCTCTTATCTGATGCCAACGAAATGTACGCAGATCGTAGTTCAATAGGCACAGCAAGACTACTAACTCCACTTTGTACAGCAAAGTGAGCAGCTTCTTTTGCTTTTCTTCAAACCAATCGTTGTTGAACCACAAAACTCCGACCAAAGTCTAACTACAATGTGGGTTGTATCAAAAATTAAATGCACTAATTTTCCTGTCGTAGCATTTTTTACATTGACTTAGTAGGTACGCAATGACCACATACTGATCTCACATGGGTCAGGCCCAAGTGGCATCAAAATTCACCCAGACACATAGACTAGGCTCAGCTGGTTTTAATTGCTAATTTCTTTGGTGAACATGCGAAACCATAGCTAATGTCTGCGTACTCAATATTGGCTACAGATAAAAATAAGCATGCAATATTAAACTAAAGCTAAGATTTAATTTAGAATTCAATACCTAAAATGATATAGAGGATTCAAACAAAAATTTAGATTACAAGTTTAGAAAGTAAGTTATGCATTAATTAATTTTTAGAGGTGGAAATTTCAGAGTTTAGAACATCAGGGCGAAGCAAAGTCCCAACGAAAACAATAATGTCAGAACTGAAAGAACTGCCAGAACAGAACTTCTAAGATAAAATGAAGAAAGTTTACACTTTAGCTCTCTTACATTTTGAAAATGTAGTAATAGTTTTTTGGAGCATTGGAAGAAGCAGAAGGTGAAGCTGAAGCAGTGACTGGTAAGGTAACCTGAAAGGCATATTTTTTTTCCTAGGAATAAACTCATGAACCACCATATGGGCAGGCCAGAATTTAGCGTCACAAATGACAGAAAATATTTCCATTGCAACTGAAAGCTTGAAAGAAGATCCTTCTCTAGGGCTAGAAAAATTAAACTTATGAATATTAATATTCGAAAGGTTGCATGCTTTTGATGAAATATAGCGTGCAACTTCGTCACAGGTTGTCTTCTTATCCAACCTGAAAATAAAAACATTTTTACAAGGATGCAGCACCTTCAAAGTACATGGCAATGGAGTAGAGGCAGTGTTAGACTGTGAGAACTCTTAGGGGGAGGCATGAGCTAGAGACTTTAGTAGAAGATGAAGAAGAAGTTACAGTAAAAGGACAGGGAATAAAGGAAGATAAACAAGTAATGGAGGGAAAGTTGAAAGCGACAGATGAAGAAATATTAGAGGGGGTAATGGTAAAAGGAGCTACTGGATTTGGTAAGGGATGGGACGATTGGGTATATATAGAAGAAAGTATAGAAGAATATGTGGGTAAAGGTTGGGAAGAAGGAGAAATAGTTGGAGAAGTTGAAGCTGAATTCACAGTATTAGGACATGGAATAGTGGGTGACGAACAAGTAGTGGGGGGAAAGTTGAAAGCAACAGATTAAGTAGTAGTAGAGGGGATAATGGTTGAAGAAGCTACTGGAATTAGAGGGGTATGGGACGATTGGGCAGATATGAAAGAAAGTTCAGGGGAGTAAGTGGGTAAAAGTTGGGAAGCAATAGAACAAATTGGTGGGGAATGACAAGAAAGAGGATGAGGAAACGAAAAATGAATAAGTGGAGCAGTGGTAGGTGCAAGATTGTCAGGCGATAATGGCGGCAGTTGTACTGGATTAGCCGTTGGAATCGAGTCAAAAGAGTACTCCATAAACATTTTTGCCCCAGCATCAAACTCTGAGGTGAGCTCAGTGAGTAGTTTTTTAAGTTTGTGGTATTTATTTTGCATACGGTGGTACATCATTGGAAAGTCCCCCTGGTGTTTGAAGCAGGTGGGGCAAGACCACCTGATGCCACCAAATGCAGGTTTAGCCGTACCGTAAAGTCGGTCATTTTCACGAGCCGTCAACCCAGCGCACTTAAAGTGGGCAATGCTATCGCACATCCAACGAGACACCCGTCTAAGCTTATCATTATTAAAGTTGTCTTTGTTGGTGCAAGCCCGAATACAGCAACTCATTTTACACGAAATATTGAAACCGTAGGTAACAAAATTTAAATAAAATAAAAGCAAAATAAGACAAATAAGATAGCACAAAATGAATAATTGTATTGAATATAAATGAAAAAATAAATAAATTTCTAAATATAAATAAAAATAAAAGAAAAAAATTTTTTTCAATTAATTTTTTTGTTTTTGATTAATTTATAAAAGCTTAAAAATTAATGAATGTACCAAATAAATAATATATAAGCAAAAATAAAATAAATAAATATAATAATAATGAACTTGAAAGTGAAAATTGGAGGAATCACCTCCAAATAGTATGGTGGTTCTTAACAAAAACAATCTGTTTCATCCCAACCAATTCGGATTTAAACGTGGCAAATCGGTTGCACTAAGTGTGCTTTTCGAAGATTTTCTCATAACCCGAACGTTATCTGCCAAAAAACACACCTCCCTCATCTCCCGTGACATCTCAAGGGCGTTCGATAGAGTCGGTGTTCACACCATAATAGAAAACATAGAAATTTAAAGGAAAAACAAAGTAAAAAAAAAAACAGATAGAACTCAATACACAGGAAAGCCAATTTTAAGTGTTATACTTGCCAAAGTAAATTAAAAAATAATAAGCGCAAAATATGTATGGGTGAAATGAATTATACACCATAAATAAAGTCACTTAAAACAAAACACCGGAAAGAATATAAATAGAAGTAACGATCGAATACGACAATAGACAAATCAGTTGCCAAATGTTAATCAAAATACGATGCAGATGTAAAATACCTCTGTTAAGCACAAGCACAGTTAGATACACTGGTAATGGAGAACAATAATGCGATGACACAAACAGTTTCGTAATGCTGTTTTTATTGACTTCGAGCAGGCATTCGACCGAGTACCGCACCTTGGGCTGCTAATGAAGGCGAAATCCGCCCTACCATCACCCTACTTTGGTCTCATCCAGTCCTACCTAGTGGGTAGGATATAATAATAAATATAATAATAAATATCTGAAAATTCACGAAAGTCTGCTTTACGTTAGGAAGAAGCTCTCCACCGTCTGTGCAACACACTCCACCAAACCAACACAGTAAAATACTTGGGTCTAAACCTTGATCAGAAGCTCACCTTTAGCAAACAAATCTTTTCTGTAGAACACTCTTGTCGCAGCAAGATCACTAGGTTACACTGTATGTTAAACAAAAGAAGCTCACTGTCCCTCTCTAACAAACGGAGAGACTACGTACAAAGGATTATCTCTAAATGGAGATATGGTATAGAAAATTGGGGAATCGCGGCAAAATCCCAGAAAAAAAAAGTGAAAGGCCTGCAAAACAAGACTCTGCGATTAATAACGGGTTGTCCCTGGTACGTCAAAAACTCAACCCTGCACAGAGACCTGGACATACCTGTTGTCGAGGACCAGATCACCCGACAAACCAGCCGATACAACGACCGACTTTTGGCACACTTAAACAGCTTAGCCAGACCCCTGGCTGAAGTCTCACCCATTCAGCGCCTCAAAAGGCTTCACTTCCGCGATCTCTTGGAAAGGAGCAGGAGTCGCCTTAGACGGAGAAGACGCTAACCCTATCCTTGAAATTAAACTTAAGTAATCCTAAACCTGAAAAATAATTAATGTATACGTTTGTAATAGTAGTAAATAATTGTTCAAACCAGGCTATAAATTATGACATAGATGAAAGGCATATTATAAGGCACAATGCGCCCGGTTTGGTGCTTAATAATTTAAATATTTAAAAAATATATTGTCTTTGTTCCCGTAAGAAAATTCATAAGTTGCAGAATAGGTCGTTTTATGTCAGATATTGTTCTGGAGGCAATTCGTTTTAAAATTGCAAATTTTTAAAATTTGGAAATATTTTCGATCAGTTGAAAAAATGTCTATATGTAAGATCTCTCCCGGATATGTAGGTATAGTTGTTTCTGAAATAACGTGTTTTTTTGGATGTCTGTCGTATTTAGCCTTTGACCAAACTTTACAATTCATAGCTATTTCCTTTTCCTTTATTTTCCATTTTTGGAAAAAATTAATCGTTAAGAATTTGTTTAACGTTTTCCTGTGCTGCTCTGTGTGCTCTATTATGTTCGAAAACAATAATTTCGTTTTGGTCATTTGTATCAAATATATCCACCACAAGCTTTTGTGTATGCCGGAAAGTCACTGATGGGAATAATTCAACTAATCTGTTTTGGATTTGTGCTAGAACTGGTAGGCTACAGTGAACAACGTTAACAACGTCCGTTTTCACGGGCTAGTTCAATTTTTACCTTTTGAGATTGAGAGGCTCTTACTTTATCATTTTCACCTTTTAGTATATCGGTTAAAGGCTTTGCTATAGCGGCAAAATCTATAATAACCTATAATCTATAAAAACCTATAATAACTAGCAAGGCCAAAAAAGGATCGTAATTCTCTTAGATTTTAAGATTGAGTGTAGTTTCTTATTGACTCTACCTTTCCTGGGTTGGTTTTTATTAATATTAATTTAATTTTTAATATTGGGCACCTTTCATGTTTGAAAATATCATCATGACGTTAGGCATGGGATATTTGTCTTCGATCGTGTGCTCGTTCAATTTCCTGAAGTATATTACCATCCGTTTTTTTCTGTTACCTAGCTCGTCTGGGTCTGCAAAATCCCCTTTATTACTTTTTATCATTTTGTTGAATATTTCCCTAACCTCTGAGGGAACGTCTTCGTCTTGAATTTTAATGAAGTTGACATCCCTACAGTCAAAGAAGAGGATTTTTTCCATTCCGAAATCATGCCTAATTTCTTCGCTATTCAAATCTATACTTGCATTTACTTGTTTTAGTAAATCTAAGCCAATTATACCATTGTGAGATTTCGTAGTATAAAAAAATTGGTATTAACGCCGAATACGTGAATTCTGAACTTTTCTGTAATCATGTTATTTCCATGAATTAATCTTACAGAAAATTTTTTGGACACTGGTCTAATTAAATTGATCTCTTCGAGGGGCATGATGTAATTTTTAGACGCTCCCGTATCTATTAACAACTTAATGGGTCTTCCTACTTTCCCGATAGTCCTCCCGATACACGGGAGGGGGGACCTACCCCTAAAAAATTAATATGTTCCTTATCATGGTTTAAGGCTATGGTCTCGGCTACGTCCCGATATTCCTTTTCGTCCATTTCTAATAACTCGATGTTATTGATCTTTTGAATTTTTGGACCAGTATATCGACTGGTCTCGGCCTGCTCTGTTGATTAAAACTCTGTCCCTGCTGTTGGGGAATCTGACCTGTTCTTTGTGACTGTCCTTGACGTCCCCAATTAGTATTCTGACGTATTCGTGATTCAGATTGATAGACTTCCATTGGCGTAGGAGATTATTGAGTCTGCTGTGAATTTCCCTCACTCCTATTACCCTGTTATTTGCCAGAGAAGTACGGATTTTTTGTTGGCTTTGAGTTTTTATCTTCCCATTGGCCGACCTGTTTCTGTTTTCTTGTTGCGCTCTTCGTTACGTGCCGCAAAATTCGTTGCAAATAAGTATCTTTCGTGGTTTGCTTCTGCCTCTTGAGGGAGATCCAGAGCATTAGGCAAATTCGAAGGACATGTCGAAAACGAAATGTGATTCAGTGGTCTCTTTAAACCGGATATAAAAGTTCTCAAAGCATTATGTCTATATTTTTCGCAGAATGCTTTTGGTGTGTAAGGCTTGAAGGCCATTATTGATTTGTTTGTGAGTAGTGTAAGTTTCTTTTCTATCTCATCAAAGTATTCCAGAACACTGAGATCATCTGGTCTAAGTGTCGAAAGTTCTTGTTCGATAAGCAAACCGGACGTTTGTCCACGTATGTGAAGTCAAAACGCGCAATGATAGCGTCGAAATTTAGTACCGTATTAAATGAGGATAAAAAATGTTTCGCTGCGCCTTTAAGTTTATTACGATTAATCCCTACTGCCTGGTAATCATTTAAGCTACTAGGATTTGCCCCAAAACAATTCATATGCCGTATGTGCCGCTTGGCACCAAGATACGTAATCTTCAGTTTTACCACTAAATTCTGGCAGCGAGTTTACTAAGTCTAGAGGTCCGCCACCCTTTTGGATTTTGTGTTAACTTCTTTTTTTGTTTTTTTTATATTTCCCCTTGAAATGTACCTGTCAACACTCTTATTACTACGTTTTCGCAATGTAAAGTAAAGCATATAAGCGGAGATAAAATACAGGTGGCTTTAGAATAATGTTTGTTGTGATAATTATTGATTAGTTCTAATGCTAAATACATACATATAAACGACTGCTTATACTATTGCTATCATGTTTTATATTTTATATAAGATTAGGCCGAGAGGCCTTGACCGGCGAAGACTACGTCTTTGCTGGAGCTCGCGCAGAGGCATTGTATTCACCTCGTTGTTAGTATGTTGGCTTATTTTTGTTTGGTATCTCCGACTTAAACTAGTCATTTCATCAACCATAGTGGAAATCTGCAAGTCTTTGTGTATGTCGAAATTTGTGATATACCAGTCAGCGATTGTAATTATATGTAGAATCTTAGATTATTGTCTTTTTATTAATTGTAGATTTGTTCTATTGGCAGACCCACATATTTTCGCCCCATACGTCCAGATAGGTTTGATGATAGTTTTATATATTAATAGTGTGTTGTTCACTGAGACTTTCGATTTTCTGGTTAACAACCAGTGCAATTCATTTATTTTAAGTTTCATTCGGTTTCGTATTTTAAAAAAATGGAATTTCCATGTCAGTTTACTGTCAAGGTACGTTTCCGATTGTTATATCTCTTCCGTCAATTATTAGATGAACTGTTCTATATTTTGTATTGGTAGTAAAAATTACTTGGACTGTTTTGGTGTTGTTAATTTTTATTCTCCATTTCCGAAGCAACTCTAGGGTTTTTTTTAAATTTTTTTGTAGAGCGGATGTTGCTGCATTTATGATTTTATGGGCCGATAGAAGAATGGTGTCATCTGCAAACGTAGCTATCATTGTAGAGTCCTGTATTGGTTGAGGTAGGTCTGCGGTGAAAATAGTGTAAAGGAGTGGCCCAAGAACGCTTCCTTGGGGAACCCCTGTGCTTACCGGGCGTAGTGAAGAGTATTCGTTTTTATACTTAACATAAAACTATCTACCTTCTATATAGCTTGACAGAATTTGAGTCACATTGGTTGGGAAAATCGAGTGGATCTTGTGTATTAGGCCTTTGTGCCAAACCTTATCAAAGGCTTTCTCGACATCTGGGAATAGCCCAATACAAAGTTTGTTGTCATCTATATCGTTAAGTATTTTATGGGTTACGCGGTGAATCTGTTGAATCGTATAATGATTACGTCGGAATCCACATTGGTGGTCGGTTATTATTTGATTACGTCTTAAAAGAATGAGAAGTCTCTCACGTAGAAGTGTTTCAAAAATTTTTGAAACACGCTTATGGGTCTGTAGGACGAAGCTTTTTTGTAGTCTTTCCCAGGTTTAGGAATACCTATTATCTCGGCAACTTTCAATGCACTGGGGAAATGTCTTAGTTTTAATACCGCGTTAAATAGATTTCGTATGTACTCTAGTGCCTCCACAGGAAATTCTTTCAGTAATAGTGCGTTTTTTTTGTCGTAGCCTGGGGCTTTTTATGTTTAATGTCGTATTTTATAGTTGCAATTATTTCTTTCGTAGAGATCTTCTTTAGTTCTACAATTGAATGACTTCCGTTCAGAGGAGGTAGTATCATTTTCCGCAAATACACTCGTAATAATTGCCTAATGTTGTAGCTTTCTCAAGGTCTGTTCTAGCCCATGTCCGGTCGTCCATTTACAGGGGTGGTTGATGAATTGTCTTGCTTGTAATTTTTTTTTTTTTGTCGCTTTCCACAGAGAATAGTCCTATCATACTTTCGGGTTTAAGTTTTGGAGTTATTTTTCTAGTTGTTCTCGTTATGGTTAGATTAAATATTTTTCAGTTCCTTGGTCGCTTTGTTGTAGTTGTTTAGAATAAGCTCTGGTTTGTGCTCCCTGTTTAATAAGTTGAACAAAAAGAAAAACGCTGTGTTCTCCTTGAATTACAATTTATTTTTGAATTATAAATGTGCCTTAAGACAAGCGCGGAGTTAACGTAGGCAAGTGTGTAAACGTAGTTGGTTAGCAGAAGATAGTAAAAAAGATTAAAATGTACAAGAAGTGGGGTGTTGCTGTTAATTAACCCTTGCTGTTAATTAACATCAGCTCCACTTTGTAGCCGTTAGGGTTTGAACAGCTACTCTTGCCAGCGCAACAGTAATTTTTTAGCAGATGGGGCTCTCTTTCATGCAACAGAGTTTCATATTCTTGGAGTAGATTACTTCTCTAAGAGACATTTATCCTGGTACAGATGGAATATAACAACTATGGAAATCAAAAAATCCGCAAGCAAACTAATTCTGGGAAAAGGATATAGACTTGTAATTTTGTTCGTTGAGCTACACAGATGTCTTTTTAGTTTCCCACGAGTTATCGTATTTGTTTGTTTTTATTACGTTCACAATTTTCCTTGGTATTGGTTTGTATAGTAGACTCACTCCGGTATTTGTGAAGTTTGAAGTGAAGTGAATGTTTGTGGTGTACAAATTTTGTGTTATTTTATCATATTTGCATTTGTTTTCAAAACATATGTCCATTTATTATATTATCTGTACTATGTTTATTGCATAATTTATTTGTTCTCTACTCTTTTCCTTTATAATTTTTTTTTTTTTAGCAAAACTGATTAAGTGTAACTCATCTCATGATTTTCTTTAAACATCCGAGCCCAATTTTCTCTTTTTGATCTCTGCAGTGTTACTCTCTTAATTTCTCTCAAACTGAGAGTGTCAAGAATTCGATCTTAAGTTGTTTAGTTTTTTGCATAGTAAAAAAGTAAAAGTAAAAGTCTAGTGTAAGTCTAGTAAAATGTAATTTAAAATTACGTTTAAAAAAAATGGTTTTCTATTGGGAATAAATTATTAAAAACAGTAAAATTGGTGACCAGACGTGACGAACACAAACGCGAGCCGACACGATAGCCTCAATCTCAAATCCCAAATTTGATGTTTTGAAGGCAGCAGTAGCCGAGATAAAAAAAGTTCGAAACGACGACAACACATTCACCATCACGCAGTCTATAGCAGTCAAGGGCAAACCAACGCCACCATTCATATCAGCATTTTCCAAGTGACTCTCAGCCTAATTCTGTATTTGCTGGTACCATCAGCAATTTGACAATAAGACTAAGAGTTGTCGCAGCCCCTGCGAATATGCACGTCATTCCGTTGGAGAAGTAACTTCGGAAGTTATGGCACCGCCTTTATGACTTCCAGCGCGTCCGGCTAAATGCAGCGAAAGTTTAGTCGATCGACGCAAAGTATTTCGCTTGCAGGTGCACGACAAGGTTTCAAGGAAAACTTTTCTTGTCGACACAGACGCCGACGTTTCCATTTTGCCGCAAAAATATTCGATACACGTCCTACATCTCTAATGTGGTATGCCGCTGGCGGTTCCCAAATCAAGGTCATTGGTGAAAAGCGAATTAAACTAGTTCTACAACTCAGGAGATAGTTTTTTTTGGTCATTTCTAATCGTTGACGTCAATTCTCCAATCATCGGTACAGATTTCATACGTCAATACGATCTTCTCATTGACATTCGGCGAAATCTTCTCATCGACAACGTGACTAAATTAAAATCGCCTCAAACGTTATCAATCCAATTCTACGTAGCAGTCATCAAAACCTTCAGTGCGTGCGACCTGTTCTCCGAAATTTTGGCGGAATCGGCTGATATTTGGAATCTACCAGGTTATGGCTCCGTAACTAAATCCTCCGCAATGCACCACACCGAGACTGTGGGACAGTCAGTATATTTACGACCTCGACGCCTGTTGTCTGAGATGTTAGTAGCAACACGGCCGGAAATCGACTTCTGGCTTAAATCGGGAATCTGTCGGTCTTCTTGCAGCAAGTGGTCAATCCCGTTACACATGCGGAGACTATAGAGGTTTGAATACACAAACCGTGCCTGATCGCTATCCTTTGCCGTATTTGAGCGACTTTACCAGCAACCTCCACGCTAAAGTAATATTTAAAAAGATAGACCTACTCAAGGCTTTTCACCAAGTACTTACTTGGGAGGAAGACATTCGGAAAACAGCCATCACAACACCTTTTGTATTATTGGAATTTAAATTCTTAATATTTGGTCTTTGCAATGCTGAGCACACGTTTCAAAGATTGATAAATTAAGTTCTGATAAATTTACATTTTGCCTTTCTTCATTGACGACATTTGCATAGCTTCAGTCTCGCCTGAACAGCATCACCATGATCTTCGAGAAGTATTTCAGCGACTATTGGGCAACCACCTAAAGGCTAAATGCTGTAAAAGCGAGGTAAAGTTTCTTGGCCAACTTGGTCAAAGCTCATGGAATCTCACCTGTACTGGAGATGTCATTAGAAATTTCCCTAAGCCTACTTTGGTCAAAAATCTCAAAAGCTTTCTAGCAAATTCTACCGCAAATTCCTACATGGCGCAATTTCGTACAAGCTTACTCTTTAGAAAATGATTCAAGGCAACAGAAAGAACGACCGTAAGCCCCTAAGCAGGGACGCAGAAGCTGAACAAGCTTTCAGTCAGTGTAAGAAGGAATTGAGTAACGTTGTATTATTGGCTCATCCACTGCACGGGACCCAATTAGTTCTTTATACCGACGCGTCTTCCCCAGCGCAGCATTTCACCAAGTCATCAACAGTCATTTACAGCTGTTAGGGTTTTACTATAAAGCTCTAATGAAATCGCAACGCAACTACAACAAGTATGACCGCGAGCTAACCGCCCTTTACCAGAGCATATGGCATTTTCGTTTCATGATAAAAGGCCGTAGTTGCTATGTAGTCAATGACCATACTCCGCTTGCATTCGCTTTTCGGCAAACGCTCGAGAAAGCATCTCCTCGTTATTTGATTTCGTGATTTGCTATCAAGGATTAGGTCAATCGACGCAACAGCGGAGATCGCCAATGAGCAGCGAAATCACGTCGAACTTCAACGGCTGATAATTCAAAATGAGTCGTTGAACTCATTAATCCTGAAGCTTTTCTCATTTCCAGGAAGCGAACTGCAACTGATGTGTGATACAGCGAAAACGAAGGTACGTCCTTTTATTCCGCGGCAGTTTAGGCAATGTGTCCTATTCATGGTCCACAATCTAACGCACTCAGGCATCCGTGCGACTACCAATCTAATGACCGAGAGGTTTGTTTGGCCAGGTTTCAGAAAATACGTCAGGGTTTTTCGTTCGATGTTGCCAAGCTTGAAAACGTGTCAAGGTACAGCGTCATACGCACTCATCTCCGGCCAAATACCACCCGCCTGATGAAGTTTTTCGCACGTCAACACCGACATCGTTGGTTCGCGTTCCTTATGTAAGGGACAACGATGTTGCCTAACAATGATTGAATACTACACTGGTTGGCGTGAAGTTGCTCCAATTCCCGACATGACAGCTAAAACCGTCGCTAGAGCTTTGCTATTGCATTGACAATTCGCGGTAAGCAATTTGAATCTTTTATTTTCAGCGAGCTTATGCCTGCCACTGGAATGACGAATCTTCCTACTACCTGCCACCATCCGCAGTTAAATGGACTTACCGAGAGATAGCACCTCTATTTTAAAGAAGCAATCCTGTGCCACGACGTTAGCAGATTGACTAATTTCTTGACCTGATCATTTTCTTGCTTGGTCTGCGAGTTGCTTTTGAACCGGATATTAAGAGTTCACCGGCCATGCTAGTTTACGGTACTGCGCTGAAGATACGAGGCCAATTCCTCTCTACTCCAAAGGCCCCAGAACTTTAGCTGATTTTCTAAGACCAATGCACAAATTACGCCCGACCGAAAGTGCTTTCCACTCAGCACCGAAAACTTTCGTTTCTCCACAGCTGTGTTCATCGACACACGTTTTCGTGCCCAACGATTCTATTCCACCATCGCTTTCGTCACCCTATGACGGACATTAGTCTGTGTTAATCTGTGAAGTCTGATACATTTTTCAAGGTGAAGGGACGGAAAGTTAACGTAAGCACCGATCGTTTGAAGCCAGATTTTTCGACGCCATCTGAATCAACATCGCTGGAGTTACCTCCTCAGCCGAGTTCGCAACAAATTTCGACAAAACCCGGTACGTCCAACCGTTTTGTTTGATTTCAAACGGAACCGGCATTTTTGTCTAGATATAAAATACTGTGGCAACCCCACTGGCAAAAATTACTCAATCACGCACATGCAACTCTGTGATGATTGTTAAAAACATTGCAGAAAACGAACTTGTCCATCACGTGTCTCTTTCTTTCACTTCCGGTTGGGACACACGATCGGCTACGTTGAACGCATTTTATTTAAACTTAAATTCAACTACAATCCAAATAATTTCCAAATTTATTTACTTTTTCATTTATTTTATTTTATATTTATTTTCATTTTATTTAATCATTTTGTCTTATCTTATTTATCTTATTTTGCTTTTATTTTATTTGTATTTTGTTACCCACTGTTTCAATACTTCGCGCAAAATGAGTTGTTGTAATCCGGCTGGCACCAATAAAGACAACCCTAATAAGCTTAGAGAGGTCTTTTGTTGGATGTGCGATAACATTGCCCACCTGAAGTGCACTGGTTTGACTCACGAGCATGGCTAAACCTGCATGTGGTGGATGGTGGTTTTCCCCAATTGCTTCAAACGCCATCAATTAAAGAAGCTATTTACTGATCTCCCCTCACAGTTTGATGCTGGGGCGAACATTTTTACGGTGTACTTTTTCGACTCAGCTCCTACGCCCGATCCAGTTCAACTGCCGCCATCATCTCCTCATAATTTTACGCCTTCCACAGCGCCATTTATTTGTTTTTCGACTTCTCAACCCCCTTCTTCTCACTCCCCTCCACTTCATCATACTTCTTCCCAACCTCTAACAACTTATTATTCTTTAATTTCTTCCCTACCCAATCGTCCCAAACCACTCCAATTCCAATAGCTCGCCCTATCCTTATCCCAACTACCACTTCGTCATCTGTTCCTTTCCTTTTGTGACGAAAAATTCTGGTATTGTGGGCAATTTAATAATAGGAAAAAATTTAAGCCATTGCAAGTTATCTTACTAGCCCCTAATTCATCTTCGACTTCTGAGTCTTTCAAAGCTCCACAAAATTAACTTCATATTTTTTCGAAAACTTTACGTTGGCTTCTCCTCCCTACTCTTCTAATCTTATTAAGACTATATTGTTAGCGTTTTTGAATTAACAATAATCTTATTTGCGTAATTTACTTTCTAATCCTATCACCTGCATTTTTTCGAGTTATTTGAATTTTTATTTTCATTGTATGAATTCTAGATTGAATCTTTACTTTAGTTTAATTTTGCATGCTTAATTGTTTGAGGCTCATGGAGTTTGTCTATAGCCATAGGTGTAATACGTAGACATTAGCTTTGGTATTGCAAGTTCAACAAAGAAATTAGCAATAAGACCAGCTGAGCCCAGTTACTATTTAAGTGGGTGAATTTTGATTTCACTTGGGCCTGACCCATATGAGATCAGTGTGTGGTCATTGTGGACCTGCTAAGTCTATGTAAAAAAATGTTCTTTTTATACTAATAGACAAATTGAATAAAATGCTAAATGATTTTTTGACCCACGATATCATTCAGGGCAGTAACTCAATACATTCCGCATCAGTGCTGCTCATCCAAAAGCAAACGGTGAAAAACACCTGCGAGTACACTATCGCACACCTAATTCAGTCACGATAAGGAAGCGATATCCAACGTCCATTTTGGTGGAGCAGTTGACTACGCTGGCAAGGAACATGTTCTTTTCTACGATAGACAAGACATCTAGACGTCCACAAACTCGTTAAAAATGGAAACACAATATTGGTCGAGCAAGACGTCAGAGTCGTTTACATAATTTGATGCTCTACCAATAGAGTTCATATATGATGTATAGATAGAGTCAGATGACGAAGGAGAGATATAAGAGCAGGTTATAAATATATTATAACTATTAAACAATATCTTTACTCATATGACTTCTAAATCTTCAGTATCATCAAGAGAAAACTATTTTGAAGAATACGGTGAAAAAACAGAAATATAGACGCCACCACCATTACGGCCTACGCGATCTTTCCGGAACGTAATGTAGGAGTTATTAACAAGTTCGGTGTTAAGAAAGTCTGAAAGAAGCCATGTGTCAATAAAAGCGATAACGTGGAAAAAAAACATAAACTCTTAAGAAAACCCTTGCAAGTTTGGAGTTAAGTCATTTCACATTTTGATAATGAAGTGTAAGTTCACAGAAAGTGTTTAGCTTTTTTGACACCCTAAAAGTCTTGGGAAGTGGTAGCAGGTAAGGTGACAGGCCTTTTTGTATTTCTTGGGACAAATTCATGGATCATATGAGCAGGCTTGAAGATTGTGTTACAGATGACGGAAAATGCTTCAGCAGAAATTGAAAGCTTGAAGGGCGAGCTTTCTCTAGGGCTGGCAAAACTGAACTTGTGAATTTTAATATTGGAAAGAATGACTGATTAGAATGACTAAGTAGTATGACGAATAGGGGTAGGTGGCGGTAAGGGAGTTGGAGCGGGATGCGAAGGTATAGAAGCAAGTACAGAAGAGTAAGTGGTTATAGATTGGAAAGGAATAGAAAGGGGCGGGCGGAATGAGGAGTAGGTTCAAGAGGTGAAAATGAAAAAAGTAGGGCTGTAATAGAAGCAGGTGGCGGTAGTTGTTCTGGATTCAGTTGAATAGGCGTGTCGAATGTTTTTTCGATGAAGATTTTAGCCACCGCATAAAATCGCATAAATAATTTGTTACGTTTAACGAATTTGTTTCGTAAACGAAGATACATGGCCGCGAGGTTTCGACTAGGACATATTCGGCAGGACCACCTAAACCCGCCCCATACAGACTTCGTCCTGCCATATAAACGGTCGTGATAACGCCCGGTCAAACCCACACATTTCAAATGGGTTGCAACAATCCATAATAAACTTTAATATTACAACAAAAAATTAATTATTAAGGGAAAATATACAAAATTCTTATATCAACAAAAGAAACAGAAAAGCAGAGGGCTTAAAAAGCACAAATTGCTCTCAATGCAAGCGAAAAGAATAGTAAATCAAATAATAGCTCACAGTGAGCAAATGCAACAGCAATAAAAGAGAAAGTGCAAAAAAGCAGAGGAGAGTTTAAGATTAAAATAAAAATCCACTCACCAGTATAGCAATCGAGATGGCAAAACAGCAAAATATAAAGAAAACAAAAATCAATAAAATTTGATTTAGACAAAATTTGTAAGAAATTTAAATGCAAAAATTGCACAACAAATATTGTAAGTATCGGGGATATAGCGCACTGAGATCAATATACTAAATGAAAATTACGAATGATTAAATAAAAATAAATAATTAGATAAAAATAAAAATACATAGGTAGCACGTAAACATGTCTGTTAGTAAACACAACCAGTATGATACTGATAATAAATAAATAATAAAAACAAATAAAAAATATGTCACAAAATTTACCTGTAAAGTAAAAAACATATTTTAACTAGTAAAAAAGAAACTAACATAAATGTTAATGCTAGAGTGCTACGCAGAACAATTTAATCAGAGGACGAGGGCTGTGAGATAATAGGATAGAAAGTGTTACCAAGACTATTGATAGGGATGCCAGAGCCAATCGACATAGAAATACAGAAATAAACTACATGAAGAACCCAGAAGTATAAGGCAAAATCAAACGTAGCGGTGGGCCAAAACAAACAAGGACAATTGTGATTTAGGGCTTAACATATCGAGTAGTCGAGTCAGCACAGGTATAAAATGGCTAACGATTCAAGACCATTAAGAAGAACAAAGTCGCTTTAGTTATTAAATTGGACAAAGCAAGAGATTCCACAATAGTGAATTACATGCTAAGCAGTCAAAATCAAGTTATAATCGTAAAAGGAAAACATATTAACTGCCAAAATTTACATATGTATGTACATATGAATAAATATTTCCAACGAAGTTTTTTTATAGAACTTAACTTTTGTATATTAAAATGCATATTGAAATAAATTTGTTTTTGACACAGAGAATTTGTGTTAAGTACATCTCAAAAATATTTATATTCACAGAAATTTTAACAGTTTTTTATTTATGTTTTTTAAAGTTATAATTATTTCACTGAGGTAAAAATTCGCGATGGTGGGCCAAATTGTATATATTATTTGGCTCCACGAAAATTTTAGTTACTCCGTGGTTATGAGTATCGTTTGCGTGCTGTCTACTGATTCACTTAGAACCCGCTTAGCGCTCACGTTCGTCACTGAACACGAGTGATGAAGCACTGCTTAACACTGAAACCAGTATCCCCGACTAAACACAAAAAATCAAAGCAAAGCTACCTCACGAATCATCAGCGACAGTGAAAACCATCAAGGTTCACGATGAGAAACGAACATGTTGCTTTAAAAAATGTTGCGTGCAAATGTTGCCAATCAACGCAATAAGCAACCAAGCTCAGTATTACACATTGCTTGTTGATGAATCTATTCCGATTTTTCCCGTTTTTTCAATCAAGATCTTATAATATTTTTCCACATATAATAAATATTTAACACTGTGCTCATATAGCTAATATGAGCTAGAAATACACTGATGTGTGCTTCAATTTATGAGTGATTGGCACCACTTAAAGCGAAAATTTGTTGCACATTGTACGTTAAACTCCATACTAACTTTGTTAAATAAATTATTTAATGTGCTTGATATATTTTACACTTTTGTAACAAAATAATGCTTATTCTAATTTATAGTAATTTCAATTCCAGTATAGGCATGTTTACACATAAATTGCTGATACTCTATTTTACTCTGCTGTCACTTAATTAGCTGCATTAAAAGTTTGCATTAACCTAACATTATAAAAAAAGTAATAATAATATTAAAAAACAAAAAGGGGATGCACACACAAAGCTAACAGTTAAGACAAAAGCAAAAAAGCTGGTACTGCTGGTGCTGGTGGTGTTGACGCAGAAAGCTGGTATGGATTATGGAAGGATAGCGAAAATATGATAATTATTTTCTGCAGGGGCAACATCGATATTAAGAGCAACAGCATCATCAATGGCAGCTATTTTAAATATCCAACATAGCATTTCTGACAAACAAGCCGAAGAAAGCGTATACAAAAAAAAAACTCTTGACGTCAGGCTGTTTTACCCCCATTCATGAATGCGACCGAAGAAAATGTTTGCGTATTGACATTTGTAGGCTTCGGTCTTGTTTCACAAGCGGAAGATACCACAAAGACCGAACCACTCAAGGCGACCCCTGCCTGATCTTTAAGCACTGACGATGGTGACGAGGACGATGCTTCATGCTGATGATAAAAATTTTCTCATAACTTTGATGATTAATTTATGTCGTTATTTTTAAATACAATACAACGCGATTCGTTCGGTGTTCAAATAAGATAAGTCCAGATGAGTTGAGTGGAGCTCAGTTCAGCTCTACGGTAGTTGAAAATTTCACCCTTTTTAATGTGCATAAAGAGAATTGGAAAAAATAGGGCTCTACGCATAATAACATAAAAAATGTATTAATATTGATTACGTACGTCTTTATATATAACATTCCGCTGTGCGGGTCATTTGGGACTATGTTCCTCTTAATGAGCTAGACGGCTTTAAATGTGAGTATTCATTTTGTTTATTTGTCTATCGTTTTTGAAGTGAAACTTCCAAGGGCGTATTGGCAGTAAAAATTTACAATATTTCGGCGACGTGATGGCGCGTTCTATGACAGAGATGGAAGAAAAATATGTAAGAGAAACAGAGAAGGAATACAACGCAGACGTACAATGTTTTTTTTGTGTGAGCGCTGCTCATACATTGAAAGAAAGAACAAGAGGAAACAAAACGGAAAACGAATAACAGAAATAAGGTGTACTGTGCTCGCAGTTGTTTGCAAGCAGACCATGAGGCAAACGTAAATATAACAACAACAATGGCACGCGCCACTACGTTTTTGCTTAGAAACAAGCAAGAACGGAGAACATGCATGATCGAACTGTCGGGTTCGGGTCGCTCATAAGTTATGACACACGAGGTTCGGTCTACTCGAGTATGCACAAAATTTGCGACTGTCGCGACACCAGAGAAGAATCAACGATAGCTTCGGCCGCAAGGCTGTATCAAAATAAATATAATGAAGCAAGCGGCAAGCTCACGACTCAGTTTGAGAAGTTTCAACTTCTACCATTCGTGAACTGCACACATGACTTTTTATTTAATTTAATATTTTGATTAAAATGCCACGAAGAACTAAACTAGATATTGTTGCTTTTTGATTTTAGTCTTTCATGCAATGAAACAAATCTGCATACTTACAATTTTAATCAAAAGTCTCTTTGTGAGCTTGTTCAAAGACGGTCGCGTTTCGTTTTGACAATAATTTTGTCTCATTATCTAGTGTGTCACGAATCAATTGTGGGCTTTGTGCGCGGGTAATAGTGATTAAACTGTTTCTTTTCAATTTAATTGACTAATCACTTATTATTATACTTATTATTACGCACTTATTATTAAGCAGTTATTATTAATTTAATTTTGATTGTTTCTGCGACATTTGATGTACAGGTATGTAAGATCAGCTGTCAGCAGAAAGATTTCAAAGCTTAAAAGCTTTTTGAAGCTTCGTATATCTTTTCAAACTTATCAACAAATATTCGGAGAAAAACTTTTATATAGGGTGCCTAAGCCAACTTGGGGAACTACACTAATTGATCATGATGCCGAAGCCACCGAAACAGCTTCTGATATCTCAGAAGAAATTTCGTCTTGCTCATGGAAAAAAATCACCCGCAAAAGGGCTACTAGATCGCCCAAAATTAAGCGTTAGCAGTCAAAAAAAAAGAAATCTGTCGTTAAGGAAATGCTAAATTGCTTACCGTCTACATCCAAAAATATAAATACTTCGTCTTATATGATTAGTAGCAATCGATTTCAACCTCTGGCAAACACTGACAATTTGCCTTCTTCGATTGGCCTCATGTCTGACATAAATGATAACTGCGCTCAAGACGCTAAGGTCCGCAGGATTCCAACAATAATTATTTCTCAGGTGACCAATATTAACCTTCTATGGCAAGATCTTGACAAGGTGGTTAATCCCGACGACTATCAAACAAAGTCATATAAAGATTTTTTGCAAGAATGCTGTCACTCACAGGACTGTTGTCAAGAAACGGGGGGAAATTAACGCTGATTTTCATCACTACCAATTGCATACGCAACGTGCATTTAAGATTATCACAAAAGGTATTCATGGCACCACTTCTCAAGACCTAATCAAGAGCAAAATCGCACTTTGTTAGACATATCTACAATCCGGTTAGCCGCGAAAATGGGAATTAAATGAATATGATCTTCATTGACTTTTGACTAGCGTTCAAAACAAAAGTGTCTTTGAAATTTGAAAGCACTATGCAGGCAAAAAGTTACCATTGAACCCCGGCGTAAGTTTTATTATCTCGTTCAATGCCACCGTTGCCAAGACTTTTGACAATACGGTTTTGTCTTCTCCGGGTGTTGAAAACAAACTGAATCACTAAATTACTCGGTTCAACAAATTTTTAGATATGCAAAAATAACTATTAGATATGCAGAAGCAGATTCTGAATCTCCTTACGGTCCTTACCGCCTCAAAATGCACATCAATACGCGTATTGGTCTGTGGAATGCCAATGGTGTTGTCAATAAAGCCTTGGAGCTTGAAAATTTTATCTCTAAACATAAACTTAATGTCATGCTTCTCTCATAGACCCACTTTTGCAGTCGTATAAATTTCAAGTTATATGGGGATAACTTAAATCCCGCTAACCTCCCTTCTGATGGTGCTCTAGGCGGAGCTGCAGTTCTAGTACGTTCAATTATCAAACACTATCCCATCAAACCAATATGCCCGACAATCTTCAAATGGCATCTATTAAAAATATACACGTCAATGACTTATATTGATCTCAGCTCTATATTGCCCCCCTGGATTCACATGAAACATGTAAAATTCATTATTTAACCACCTAGGATCTAGGTTCATCGTCGCTGGAGATTGGAACGCCAAACACCGTCTTTAGGTAACCCAGGGCGTGCGTAAAGGGAAAACAGCTTCCTTCCTGCATAATGAACAGTAACTGGGATATATTGGCTACAGGTTCTCAAACTTACTATCCCTATGACTACACTCGTTCTCCCAACTCTCTAGATATCGCTATAACTGGAGATATACACCAAACTCTAATATCAATCAAAAGGTATTTCGAACTTTGCTTTGATCGTCTACTACTCATTATACTGGTTTGACAGCTACTGCATATAGTAGTAAGCCTTATTTATTACCAATGAGTGCTTATGTTGGCCTGTTCCGACGTCATCGGGAACAGAATCTTCATTTAAATTTTGAAATTTCACCTGCTAACGATATCGATTACGCGGTTGAGACTTTAACAAAAAAGTGAACTCAGCGGCAACGGCAGCTACAACTTTTCCAAGAAATCAGCCTACTGCACTCTCTATGCTTCTACGATCCTCACCAGAAGTCGCACAACTTGTGGTTGTTAAACGACGGATCAACCTGTAGAAAAAGCTATGTTTATAAGAGCTGCTGTAAACGAACGCTCTATGTGATATTATTAAATTTTTATTGTTTATTTATGTTATTTTCATTGTTATATTGCTATTGTTATTTGTTCATCGAACTTGTCATTATTTAAGTCTTGTCATTGAATTGGTTACTGATAAAAAATGTATATCACTTAGTAAGCTGATTATTGTTACTACGTACGTTTAAAATAAACGAAATGTTTTTATATATAAAACAAAACAAAAATTAAGAAGAAAAATCACAATAATTACATATATAAAATCACAACCTTGCAACACACAAAAATTGTATTTGAACCACCACATCATAAGCGGACTATAGCCCAATGCACAAGTTGTCAAAAGTACTGTCATACACGAAATTTATGTACAAAAGATCCTATATGAGCACAATCTGCAGGCAGATACAAAATAATAGACTGCAAACTATTGAGAAAAGATGAATTGAAATATGCATTGTGTGGAGGATCCCACATCGCAAATTACAAGGGCTGTGAAGTCTACAAAACAATAAAAATTCAAAGACTCCCTGTTCTCAAGGATACTAACTCTATAAAAATAAGCCGTAAACAAGAAGGGGTGTTCTATGCCCAAGCAGCAGCCATGAGCGAAAACTTCTACAGACAAAAAAGAAAACAATCAGACCACTGAAAAGTCGACTCAACCAGCTGATCTTACAGAATTTAAGGACTTGATGAAACAACTTCTCCAACAAATGACATATATGATTAGTGTTCTTACATAGTTTATTTCAAGAACAGACAATCAAAATGGACGATAAACTACGATTTGTATGGAATGCTAACGAAATCAATAACCATAAACTTGTATTCAAGACATTCTTAGAAAACAACGAAATGCACATCAGCCTAATATTTGAAACGCACCTAACACTTAAACATAACTTTCAGATAAATGGCTACGTTACTTATACAACAGACTACTCTGATGAAACGGGCCACGGAGGCCCAGCAGTCATTATTTAAAACACACACAAACATATAGAACTTTAAAACTACCAATTAGATCACTAAATCAACTCGGAAAAAATCACGGATTCTGTGGGACCTCTAACTATAGCAGCTGCCTACAGTGTACCTAAACACAAGATCCGGTTGACACAATATAATGACTTCCTGTAATCTCTTGGACGAGCTTTATTGTCGGTGGAGATTTTAACACTAAAAACATGGCATTAGACTCTAGAATGCCAAATAAAAAAGGTAAGGACCTACTGAGGGATGTATACAAAGTAAGTGCAACACACATAAACACCGGCTAACCGACTTATTGGCCGACTGACATGCAAAAAGACAAGCCTGACCTCATCGACTGCTATATAATTCAAAATAATGATATACAATAAAAGCAAGACTGGAATTGTCTTCAGACCACACTCCGCTTCAACTCCGAAACAACGTATTAAGTGTCCGTGAATTCAACAAGGTATATAATATTCCCGAGAATACATTAAGCGAAGGCTGCCGCCACACATTTCACTGACAATTAATAGCGACATAGAGTCAGCAGTGATTTTCTTTAGCGATGCACTCGAAAAAGCTACACTATAATCGACTCATACACATACGAACAAAGAGCGCAAAGTCTTTACTCCGACTTCTCTCTGACGGCTAATCAATATAAGAAAACTTAAGACAATTTGGCAAAAGAATCAGAGCCCCATCTGCTAAAAAAACTACAATAAAGCGATCAAGGAACTGAAAAAATATTTCAACGAACAAAAAAGAGAACAACTAGAAAAATACTTTCAAAACCTAAACCCGACAAGATGCTCGGAATGTTCTCCGAGGTAAGCGACAAAAAAAATGACAAATACATCAACCACCACTGATTTAGTTATCTTAGATAAAAAATCCGTCTAAGTTTAATTTGGTCGCACTGGCTAACGCTATGTTCATGTGCAATGCGAACGAGAGAGGTATCATGTGGCCGCCGTCATTCAGCTATGTTGTTTCTTGTAGAGTTGCTATGTGGTATAAATATTTTGATTTTTTCTCATTCTTTTTAATGGTTTTATGATTAAAAATCAAGATAATCCTTATACATTTATATTTTATGTTAAGCGACATAGCTTTTAAAAGTAGCTAATTCTGATGGTTTACCTACATTACATTTTATGCACATGGCAACTCTGCACTAGTAAGCAAGCACAAATCAATGATTCAAAGTTTAAATAAGAGGAAGAATAAAATGTGATTTGAAATGTTTCAGTCTACTCCAGAACAAACGAGCAGCTGACAACAGAAGAGCAGCTAAAATCAGTGGAACAGCTGAAATGGAAGCTTTCTTGCTCAACTAATGCTAATCTTTGGCACAACAGCTTACAAGGTTCTACGTTTGTCTTATTCCTTCTTTACACCCTCCCGCTATTCTAAGTTTTCTCCATTGCTCTGGTGTTGGCACCAGAAATCATTACCCACACTTTTTTGTAACCTCAAAAAGACCACAGTAAGACAGAACTTGTACAAAAATATAAACGTCATTATAATTTGATTTTTAGAAAAGTGCCGAAGTTTCTTTAATTATGGTCGAGGATGGTAAACGAATAGCAATAACGACCAACACTCCAGTATCGGTGTGGAACCCTCCAAGCCGCGTCAGCAGATCGACTAAAGGCCGCGTCATATTTCTAGCAGTTTTGGGTTCCGCCAACGTGGGACGCAGACGTAGACAAAATTTTTTTTGGTGTCTCCTGTGAGGCACTTTCACGTCGACAACTGGAATCGAGGTTAACAGTTCATCGATTTAACCTCAACTGCAAGGTTTTGCATTTGAACATTAATTAGTAGGGTGTACAAAATGACCGAACATTTTACATATCTGACTTCCAAGCAATCTGCTTTGCTCAGTTCGGAAAAAAGACGCATACAGAAGTGGAAGGGTGATTCTAGATTGTGAACCGAAATGCATTTGACGGTGACACTTTGGCAAATATACATGCTATATTCAAACAAAATCACCATACGATTTTCATCGTGAGTAATAACGAGCAGGTAAAAGCAACATATATCAACACAGACATTAGGGATGAATTTGAGAAGACCTACATCGAAGGGCTGGCTGATTTGAGGTATGATCTTCACATGCAGCCGAGGCTGATCAACGCCACTGAACGAGTCTGCTACGATACACACCGTGCTGCCAGTACAAGAGGAAGCTTCCAATTGTTCAACTGCCAATTTTCAGTGGGAAATTTGTGGACTGGGCAGCACTCAAACCGTGTTCCAAGCACTTGTGCATAATTATGTGAGTCTTACGCACTTGCATCGCTTCCACTATTTAAAGGATTCCTTGTCACAGGATGTATTACGAGACATCCAACATCTAATTCTAATAGAATCGAATTATCAAGTATCATGAACAGTGCTGGAGAATACATAGGACAAGAAGCGGGTGTTGTTTCAACATTACATGGATGTTTTTGATCAGCAATCACTAGTTCAACGTGGAGACGCAAATCTACTGAAATGTCTTGTTCAAACTTGTCGGTCATGTGTGAACTACTGCATATCGTTGGAGTACATCTCGAACAGCAAACCCAGATTTTAGTTAACTATATGCTTAAGAAATTACCTGCTAATTTATGAGTGGAATGGGAAAAATCGCTATCTTCGACGCAAGATTTACTGACTTTCGATCTGTAGATTTTTTGATGTCCAATATTGAACTATAATTACGTCCTCTAACATCGATATCGAGTGACATCGCCAATCGGGCTTGCAAGTGCGAGATGGACCAGATTCACGTGGCAATCGGAAAGGGTTAAATAAGCATTTACCCCCCGACAAGAGATTGCGTGTGTGATATGTGGCAATGGTAATCCTGTGCGCAATTGTAAGGTTTTCAAGAAGGTGTGCGTTCCGGATCGGAGAGTAGTATGAAGTGTGTTGAACGTCATCATACCCTCATCCACCTAGATAAAGGGCGTGATCCTACGAATACGCCCATGGAATCCCCGCTGGGGCAGGATATGGGTACTCAGCAATCATCAACAAATGTTATTAGAGTCTCACATGAATCCTTGTCTACAATAAAGAGCGAAGTTTTGATGCCCATGGCAATAATTACAATCGTGTCAGCTAACGGACAGCTATTGCAGTTTCGAGCATTCTTGGACAAGGGCTCTCAAGCGTCACTGCAGTTCCAAGGCAAAAGATTTTAATTAAAATCAACGGCTTGGACACTGCGAGTATCACAGAAGCATCGAAAGCAGTGGATTAAAGTTTTTGTTCTGTACACGAGAATAATAAAAATAAAATAATAAATAAATTAAGCGTGACATGGTGGTAGAGACCTGATCTCTGCTATCCAGTGGAATATGCTACACCAAGGCTAGGCCTGTTAACGGTTGTCGGTCTGGGTATTCACAACCACTTGTGGGGTATTCCTATCGAAGCAAGCGGGCACTGCGACCAGAGAAGATTTTTTGTACCCATTACCCTGGTTAAAACAATAGAGCCTCTGCCTTTTTGATAAAGGCTAGAAGGTTCTTTCTTGAAGAGTTCCTGATCAGAACAGTTAACACAGAGTCTTGTTTCAGGAAGTCAAGACGAAGTTTGGCCAACACCGGACACTCACAAAAGAAGTGAAGGCTAGTTTCTGCGTCTACCAATGGCTAAGTTTGGCGGGGTGACTCCGGGGGAGATCAGCAGTTTGGCTTGAGGAAGGACCTTTCTACGTGCCCGAAGGTCTAGGGTGACAACTCTGAACCATTCCTCGATGAATGACTTGGCCGTTGCCCAGCTAATACCAATATATGGTTCAGGGCCAATGAATCTGGAGGAGGACTCAGCCCTAGCCAGTTCATAAGCAGCTTTATTACCTTCGACACCTTGGTGACCAAGTACCTAACACAATGTGACTCTATTGTATCGCGACAGTAGTTGGAGGGGATCAAAACACTCCCTTACACTCCTGGATTAAAATTTCCAGAATGTAAATGCTTTGATCGCCGCTTGACTATTTGAAAATATAGATATATTTTATCCTCTTGGTCCTTTTGCCAGGAGGTTGCGCGCACATATGCCTATGTCGTGGATTTCCGTTTGGAATACAGTAGGCCATTTGCCCGTGGCAATGGAGATCCTTGTATTTGGTCCGAAAATCCTGGCTCCGGTACCCGTTTCCATTCTATAATCATCAGTGAACCATGTATTTCCACTGGATCTAGGGCCCGGGTTATTGACTTCCCAGTTAGATATATTTGGGAGGAGAGCCGTGCAGCGCCGGCCGAAACGCAATTCCGTGGTAATATGGTCTGTTCTGGTGCAGATAGAGATCTCAGAGATTACGCTAAGTATTTCCGAATGACCTCTGCCTTTGAAAGGCATGCCAGATATTATTTGAATGTTCAGAGCACTAGTTGCGGATGACTCTCTAATAAAAATATGTAAAGTAGTGAGTCCAATGATCGTCTCCATTGCAGCCGTCGGGCAGGTTCGCATGGCCCCGGCCATAGCGAGGCCACAAGCCGCTGGAGCTTGTCAAATTGCCGGATGGCTGTTGCCTGAAGTATCTTGGGCCACCATACGAGAGTCGCATAAGTGACGACGGGTCTGACTATCATGGTGTATAAGCAGTAGATCAGTTTTGGAGATAGACCCAATGTTCTATCATATAACCGTCTGCAAGCCCACATAACTCTGGTGGCTTTCTTGAGTACTGTTTTGAGGTGAGCATTCCAGTTCAAACGTTTATCAAGACTTAGCCCCACATACTTGACCTCATTATATAGTTCAATTGTAATACCGTTCAACCGAATTGGACCAATGTTCAGTTTGTACCTCTTTGAAAAGGGTACCAACACAGGTTGTGTGGGTTAATGCACAGACCCTCTTTGTTGCACCAGTTGTTGATGATTTGGAGGGCCGAGCACATTACGTCAGAGATAGTTTGTTCGAATTTCCCCGCAACAATATTGGCTAGATCATCTGCGTATCCTACGATCTCATAGCCAAGTGATCTCACTTAGCTAAAAGATTGTCAAAGATCTACGGTCCCAAGTACAGGGAGGAGAATTCCGCCTGGTGGACAACCCTTAATTTCTCTTGTGTTGCCCAACGAGGACGAAATTTCGCACTTTTTAAGCATGGCATCAGGCTATTGTTTGATTATCTATATTCTAGCCGGTATTGTCGAAAGCTCGTTCCACGTCTAGGAATGCACACATTGCAACTTCTTTCGAATGAAGTTAGGTTTCAATATTACCGACGTGGTGATGAAGGGCAGCTTCGGTTGATTTGGCCTTCATGTAGGCATATTGGTTAATGTGAAAAGGAATAGTTTTTTCAAGCCTTTGCCTGATACGGACTAATCCACTAATCGCTCCATACTATTTAAGATGAAGGAAGTTAGGCTTATTGGTCTGCATGATTTGGGGAGTTCCATAGGCCGATTGCTTTGCTTGGGAATAAAAACGCCTTCCTTCCTCACCTTCCTCCATGACTGTGGTATGAATCCCAAAGTGAAACTTGCCCTAAAGAGACCAATTAGTGTTGGGATAATAATCTCGAGGCAGTTTTGCAGGAAAATTGCTCTCACCGCTGCCTTAAAGGGCTGGAATGAGGAGATAGCCCAGCATAGATTGCCTTCGTCAAAGATGACGCCAGATAGGCTGCAAGCCCGGCGTCCCGAGATCCATTGGTCAGGGGAGGGTGATTGCAGCGAATTTGAGGTGGTGTTAGAATCAGGACAGTAAACCTGGAGTAGATACTCTAGGGTCTCTTGCCGACTGTTCGTAAAAAGACCATTTTGTCTGTCATTTTGTCGAAATGCCCGTGGTTAACACTTTTTGCAGACGGGCTGCTTCGGAAAGCGTTTGCAATTCTTCACAGTGCCTGCGCCAAACGCTTGGCTCGTCTAATGTGTGTGTTATAAACGATGAGCGCGACCTTATATTCGATCTCCGATAAAAGTCCCAATTCGTCTTCTTTGGGGGATAGATTGGGGACCGAAGTTGTGAGCCGTCGGAGATGTCAAAACGGAAAAATATGATCCGACAGCGAGGCTTCCTCAGAGTCATGCCAGTCCCATATGGACTGGCTTATGGCCCCGATGGCAAGGGTGAGGTCAAATACCTCCTGCCAGGAAGCGGTGACAAAGGTTGGATTTCACCCCCTGTTTGCTATATCTAAATCGAAGCTCATAATATAGTTAAGAAGGTACTCACCCCTTGTGTTGATTCCACTGCTGCCCAAGGTTGTGTGGTGGGCATTGGCTTCGCAACCGATAATCATATGTCGATTTGTCTGACTACAGTGCTCGAAAACCGTCTGGAATTCCAGTGTTGGGATGTTCGGGTTGTCCGCAGGGAAGTAGGCTGAAGCGACGACAATTTCCTGCACGCCTGTTGCCGTAGAAACTTCCGCCTGTTGCCGCTGTAAGGTATCTATGGAGTAAACGACAATAAGGTAAAATACAATGTTAATGCATACATTTTGCCTATGGTGAATCACAGAATGCCAGATAAGCATATCTCAACATCAAGATGTCCTCATTTAAAGAATTTATGTCTAACAGATCGTTTCATATCAAATAAATATTATTATATTTCCGGCAAGGTTGAGCAATGTACGTCGTCAGTTGCCACGCATACAGTCAAAATAAGATGCGACGTTCAGTCTGAGGAACTTAAAAGTAGGGATGGGTATCGACCAACAAAACATCGATTAGTGACATCGATTATTATTTTTTTACTAGTTGATTGATGTGTCAATTAATTCTTGCTTAAAAATCGATTAATCGTCAACTTTAAAACCGTGAGAAAAATATGTACGAGAATATATGTACAAGATTCTCAATCTGTAAAACTCCAATTCCAGACAACAATATATAGGAGCGAAGACAAAAAACAAAACGGATTCACGCATTTGAATCCAACACTGGTTATTTGATCATCGTATTCATCCTTAGCCCAACGTTTAGAATTGGACAGTGATTTGAATTACGTTTACACGCAAACGATTAAGAAGTATTTATGTGTTTGTCAAATATAAGCTGTAATGCATTAATCTATAAGAGGTGCAACCAAGGGTTCAGTTGTGAGTGTCACTCACAGCTACTTACCCCACCATCCAGTGATTAAGGAATCTTCCCCTACAACCAAAGTGCGAGTAGTGTTTGACGGATCAATCAAAACCAGCAACGAGCGTTCATTTAACAGCCTTTTAGTCACCTGACCAAAGCTTCACATGGAATTACCTGCGCACTATCCAACTGGCGTTAATTGAAAGTTGTATTTAAGGCGGATGTTCAAATGATGTACAGATGTATTGATGTCGATGAGGAAGACGCACAATATCAGCGCATATTGTGGCGAACTAAGCAGCAGGAGCACATAGATGAATTCTATTGTTCAACTGTAATGTTTGGCACTAGTTCTGCACTGTTTCTGACAATTAGAGTCATGCAGCAATTAGCAGCAGATGAGGAGCAAAATTACCCTCTATCTGCAGATGTGGTTAAACACCTAATGTACGTTGATGACATATTATGTGGAGCTGATAATCTAGCACAAGCAGAAGCAGTGAAAAATCAAGTGATTGGAATGCTGCGCAGTGGCACATTCTAGTTAAGTAAATTCGCAACATTTGTAAACAAAAGGAGTGTCGGATTTGCAAACGAGCGATACTATACGTACTTTGGGAATTTACTGGACTCCGCAGGACGATTCGTTTCGTTTCCGTGTAAATTTTAATATTCCAACTAGTAAACCAAAAAACCATTAATTCTTTCTACAATAGTACGTCCTTTTGACCCGTTGGAATGTTGAGTTCGATCGTGGTTACTGCGAAGGTCCTAATGCAAGTTTTGTAAACAAAATTGAACTGGGATAATGAGGAGCCAACGGTTGTGAGAAACGATTGGGCAAAATTCATCAAGGAACTGCCAAACATCTCTAAAATTCGAATACAGGATGTTGCAGTATGTTCATAGATTGTTGCTGGACAAATGCACATCTCTTGTGATGCGTCTGCCCGAGCCTAAGGTGCGGCGGCGTATCTGCGTGTACCGACAGGAGATGGCCAATATAATGTTGAGTTGTTGCTTGTGAAATGTGGAGTCACGATCGTTAAACCACAGCTAACCATACCTCGAGCAGAACTATGGGCAGCCGTAGTACCTACCAAAATCTATAATTATTGCATAATTCATTTGAAAATCAATGTCAATCATCAAAAACTGTTTTTACGTTGACGGTCACCCTAAGTTTGATTCGAGGAGGCCCAGCTCCCTAGAAGACTTTCGTGGGAAGTCGAATAAATCAAACTTTGGAGTTAACGAATGATCGGCAGTGGCGACACATAGCGTCAGAAAATAATTCTTCGGACCTACTGAGCCGAGGAGTGAGTGCTTCCAGATTAGTATCATGTCCGGTCTGGTGGCATAGACCGATTTGGTTGAGAGATGGAGAGGCAAACTGGCCCAAGGGATCACTTAAAGAGGAATCAACATCAAATCTTCAAAACTAGATGCGGGGACATAATACGCATGCTATGGCAATCAGTAAACTATTTGAGCCATCGATCTTGGAGCGATACTCATCTTATACGAAACTAATACGCATTTTATCATACATGCTACGTTTTATACAAAATTGTCCTAGAGCATGGACAGATCGCATAATTGAGCACATGTCGTGATCTGAAATGGATAAAGGACTTATATTATCAGTTGGTCTTGTTTAAAAGTGTTCATTCCCTCCAGAGTGGAAGGCTTAGTCTGATGGGAAAACACTTGTGAAGGGCAGTACTCTATTGCCCCTGAACCCATAATTTGACACTGAGGAACACGTCATACGGCTTGGTGGCAGATTATGCGACGCTTTGTGAACTAAGAACGAGATATTTTGCCGTATAAACATAACTTTACGGACGTGGTCGTTCGTCATAGTCATTCCTTAATTTTACATGGTGGCACTGCACTTACACTTAACCACGTTAGAAAACTCTTTTGGGTTGTGAATGGCCGTAATGCGGTTCGCTTTATTATACATAAATGTTTCATTTGTTACAAATTGAAACCTCGGGTCGCAGGGCAGCAAATAGTAAGTTTTCCCATTGTACGCGTGCGGCCAAACAAGAGCATTTTCGTGTGTTGGTGTCGATTATGCAGGTCTGATCAATATTTTGCCATCGAAGGGCAGAGGTCGTACTGCATTGAAAGGATACATAGCGATTTTTGTTTGTGTAGCCACCAAGGCTCTCCATCTGGAGCCTATTGGGGACTTGTCGTCGGACACATTCCTGGGAACATCGATTAATTGACAGATGCAGATTGTGTAGTGACATCTACAGTGATTGCGGCACGAATTTGGTTGGTGCCAACAAGAAATTGCACGCTGACAAAATAAGGCTTTCATCCCAAAGTCAATTTTGCCGAATTTGTCGAATAAAAGAATTAACTGGCATTTTAATCCAACCGCCGCCCCACGGATGGCTATGGGAAGCTGGAGTTAAGTCTATGAAGCATCATTTGAGTAGAAGCATGGCTACCGTGTGCTAGCATTTGAGGAATTAGCGACCACTCTCGCACAAATCGAGTCGTGTCTTAATTCAAGGCCATTATGCCCAATATCGAGCGATCCTAAAGGATCTTTTGGCACTAACGCCTGGTCATTTCTTAATTGGAGATTTATTATTAGAACCACCCACACCAGAATTGGTTAGATTAACCGCAGTCGATCGATGGCGTTATTATCAATATTATGTCCAACAATTCTGGCAACGGTGGAGAGCTGAATATCTGTCTAGAAAAATGGTAACAGGCCCAAGTTTTTCTAAGTGTTGGCGATCTTGTTCTTATCGGAGATGAGCGGTTTACAACCAATCGTTAACCACTTGGCCGAATTCTCAAAACACACACAGGATCGGATGGACTAGTACGGGTTTCCACTCTCAAAGCGAACAATGGTGTTCTGAAGCGACCAGTTGTAAAGCTATGCCCCTACGTTCGCAGGATAATTTGTCGAATGATAGCACCGACACTACTAGTTAATGTTTAATTGCGCTGTATCATTTCAGTGTTTGAGGTAGGTGATGTCTGTTGGCTACCATAACTATAGGAGGTGAGGACGATGTGCGATAAATTTTGACGATTATCATCATCAACAGGGGGGAGAATGGTCAGTCTACGCCAGAACAAACGAGCAGCTGACAACAGAAGACCAGCTGATATCAGAGGAACAGCTGAAATGGAAGCTCTCTTGCTCAACCTATACAAAGCTTTGGCACAGCTTACAACGGTCCTACGTTTGTCTCATTCCTTCATTACACCCTCCCGTTATTCTATGTTTTCTATTGCTCTGGTATTGGCGCAGAAATCATTACACATACTTTTTTGTAACCTCAAAAAGGCCACAGCAAGACAGAACTTGTACAAAAATATAAACGTCATCTTTAATCTTTATTTGCATGTTAATAATATTACATTGTGCCTTCTTATAATATATGAAGAAGAAGAGTTCAGGCTATTTATATCCTTCACAACTTAATTATGGATAGGATGGTATTATTAAGAATTTACATTTTAACGAACAATTGTGAAACAAAATTTAATTAAAGCTTTCCGTTTTTTTTCTTCTTTTTTTTATTCTACATACTACTAAATCCTAGAACTTAACCTACGGACCAACTAAATCATTAATATGAAAGTATTTAGAATATCTACATCTATCATTGATGTTTTCAGTGAGACGTCTAGCATGTCCCCAACCTGCTCGATATTAGCTATACTATACAAATCATTAGTAGAATGGTGTCCAAGGGATATTAAAAATTATTTTCAGAACATTATTTTGAAAAATCTGTAGTCTTTTCACATGACAACGCGCAATGTCAGCCCAAACAGGGGCTTCATAGAAGATTATAGCTTAGAATATTGATCTGAAAAGATACATTTTGTTTTCAATGTTCAAGCGAGATTTTCTTTTAATTGATGGATACAAAATTCTTATGTGAGTGTTAACCTTATTGACGACGTAACCGATACGGTCTTTGAATGTAGTTTTGGTGTCTAAGATCACTCCCAGATATATAACATAGTTTTCCCAGGGAACATCTGTGTTATGTAGCTTTATGTGGCTGGGTGGCTTATAAATGACTTTGCGTTTTCTCGTAAAGTAAATGGCTTGGGTTTTGTCGGGATTAACCGATATCTCCAATTTGGTGAAGTATTCATGAAGAGTTATCAACGCCGATTGTAAGTTGAGAGAGATGTCGGATGCCAGTCTACCCGAGCAGATAATGGCTGTATCGTCGGCAAATATTGATGAGGTGAAACCATAGAGAGGTGGGAAGTTTGAGGTGTAGATGTTATATAACAACGGCGACAAGCAAGAGCCCTGCGTACAACCTGTCCATAATGTTGCGGTTCTAATGCGCTCGACCAATGGGTACGGCGAACGAACGGTCGCTTAAATAGCTGTGAACGATTTTAATCAATTCGAGAGGAAAATTTAACTGAGTCAACTTGAAATAAGCTAGTTATGCCACTCTGAGTCGAAAAGAGCTTTGATGTCTAGCAAGATCATGCCTTTGGAATTATCATTCTGAAAGTTCTGCCTAGCAATCTTCTTAATTCGGACTAGAGGGTGCATAGTGTTGTAATTTTTATGAAAGCCAAATTGCTGACTTGGGAAAATTATATCGTTATAATTATCGTTAAACAAACAACAAATGAAACTACGGCGAAGGCGAATCAAATATTTCGCTTAACTGTTAATAATTAAAATGAATCAATCACAAAATGAATCAAGCAAAAAATGAAATGAAATCTGCTTAAACAGTTAGACGAAGGGACAGTTGCAAAAGAAATACTGTTACTATGGCAACTTGTGAATGTATACGTTTTCTGCTTAAACAGTTATGTGGTGGGAACATTTGCAAAATAAATACTGTCTTTATTTGTTCATGAGTAATTTCCTTTTTAATTTTGCCCAAATTCCAATTGAAGCAGAGCAAGAAAAGTTTTGCTACGCTAGAAAATTTGTTAGGTGCAATTGCTGTGCCTTGGTGTATTGCGAAAATTCTCGTGTTTAGTAATCGGAAATTATGGCGCCAAGAGTGAATCGAAATAACATTGAAAAATATTATGACTTTGCGAATGATGAAGCAACTTGTAATATTTGTACACATAAACTAAAAAGTGGTAGAATTTTTAATTTAAAGATACATCTAATTATAGTGCATAAAATGAAGGAGGAAGAACTTACAAATTCGGGGAGTGGTGTATGCAATTCGTCCACAAAAATTAATAAGTCACCAAAAAAATTTTTTTTTTCCTTTATATTTAATGTTTCTGTTATTATTAGAACAACTTCAATTAAATTGTATATACTTTTGTATTACTTTGTAAATTAACAAAACAACTTAAAGTAGTAAGTGGATATAGTATAGTGTGGGTATAATAATATTAAAATGATCTGTTACGGAGGTCGACAGGGTGCGATCTTCTCAGCCGTCTCGCCACCCTAACTCCTCCCATTCTGCGTCGTTTTAGAAGGCGCCTTGCTAGTTTATTTGGATGATTTTTTAACCTCTCTATTAACCTCTTGGCCTGACGATTTATCGCATCGCCAATTTTCGGTATTTTTAAGTCGTTTTCAAGGTCCGCCGTTCGCATGAACCAACGGGCACCAGTAAGCATTTGCAATGTCTTGGCCTGCAGTACTCTCACCTTCGTGATATTTGACCTCGCTGCTATGCTATACACCTGCAAACCGTATCGCCACGCAAGAGCAATTATGCTTTTGTAAATGTTCACCTTATTTCCCAAGGAAAATTTATTCCTGCTAGTTAAAAGCCAATGCAATTTATCAATCCTTTGTCTTAAAGATTTCGTGGTACTTGAAATATGCGTCTTGAAAGTTAGCCGCCTATCCATATACACACCCAGGTATTTGTAACTTGAATGGTGTTCCAGCAGCTGGTTTCCAATGAAAACTCCCGGACAGAAATCCGCCCGTAAGGCGTACGTCACATTGGCACATTTGTTTTTGTTAAGGCAAATGTTCCAACGTCGTGTTCCAACGTGAGTCCGTGGCTTCGTAAATGCACTTGTTTCTGACGAGGATGGCCGTATCGTCTGCAAACGTGGCAATGATCAGATCCAGAGGATCCTTCAGTGGTATCCAAAAAAGTTTAGAAAACAAGTTGTGAACATTTACATTTACAAGACAGTTATTTCGGTCTTATATTTAATGACGGAAGATAACATTACATTTAATATTCTAAACTATGAAAATTTTAAAAGCATTATAGATCCCATTTGTGAAGAACTAAGTGCGAAATACATAAAAAATTCTGCCTTAACAGTAGCAACTGCAAAAACGTTCTAAAATTAGTTTCGGACAACATAAGAGATGCGTTGAAAGTCTAGCTTAATCAACACCTTTTGTCTTTAAAAACAAATAGTGCTACTCGCTTGTCGCGTAATGTTTTCGGCATTAGTGCGCAATTCATTAAAAACAATTAAACTCAATCTTGTATACTGGGTTTGGTTGAACTTAAGGGTGTAGGCGCAAGTTGTTCAATAAATGTAGCAACGGAAATATTAACAACTCTGAGTAAATATAACATCAATTTGAACCAAATAGTTTCTATTACATTACATACAATGGGGCTAATATGATAAAAATAACGAACATTTTATCGCACTGCTGTATTTCCGAAAATGGGCAAGACGGACATGATACAGATGATGGAAATTAAATTTATTTAAAAAATATGCAAATGTTTGAAGATTCTTAGGAAATGCAATTGGGCGATATTCAAATATGTCGCGGTGCATCACACATAGCGCAGCTTTGTGCAAAGTAACCAAAGATATAGAAATGAAAAACTTTCTTCTCAGTTGCAGAAACTTGGTCAAATTTATAAAAAAAAACCATCGAACGGACTTCGAGATATTTTTGAGCTGAAGAGTCTAACCATGCCACAGCTTGATTGCTTAACAAGATGGGTATCATCTTACAATATGCTGACGTCTCTAAAAAATGCCAAGGACATTTTAATAAAAACTGAATCCATAAAAAACAAATCGATGGACGAAAATTTTGAGTCAAACGATCATTTATGGGATTTTATTGAAGCATATTGCATTGCTTTTGATCCCCTTCAGCGCACAATAGTGAAATTCCAACAAGATCATTACATTATGGGAATTTCTATGCAGAATGGCTTAAATGCAAAATAGCACTACAAAAATATTAAAAAAATGTGAAAAAAGTTACATCGAATAAATAGCAAAAATACTCTTATAGATTATGGAAAGCAGGACTACAAAAATATTAAACAACGAGAGCTTAATTTCGTGTCTATATCACGATCCACGTTTCAAGTACACCTTGACTCCGACTCAAAAGTTGCGGCAGTTACCTATCTCAAAAAACTATATGACAGAGTCAAAAGTATAAATGTACATTCTGGACAAACGAACCATACGCATTTTCCGTATTCATTATTAGAAGCCAAGCAATTTGCCGAAGAGGCAGATGAAGACCTAGATGAATATTTCAATACAAGGTTTATGCCGAAAAGAAAAGACTGCACTAATGTTTATACAAAAATAGAGAATCTGTAGCTACCGTATTTACGTGTAGACTCCAAAGTTTTTCATTTTTGGAGAGATAAGCAGGATTTTCAACCAGAATTAAACGCTTTAAGCAACATTTGCTTTGCGGTTCTACCAACTCAGGTCTGACATAGTTTTGTAGTTTATTTTTTTCCCCTTTACTTACTTCTTTCTCTTATTTCAGTTGACTATTGAACGCGCTTTCTCATCATTGAAACTTATTTTGACCGATAACCTAAACCGGATTAACCAGGGTACACTTGAAAACATATTACTGGTTAAACTGAATTATTTTTATGAAGCTATCGATTATTTGTTATTGTTTGAAGTTGACGATTGAAAAACAAACATACCTCAAGTACAATACGTGCTTTATTAAATTATTTAAGATTTTAAAACTGAAAAACATAAGTTTCCTTTTTCATCATTGTTGAAATTTCTATTAAATATAATATGTAATCTTACAAACACGTGATTTTGAACAAAACAGTTTTCCTAACGCTGCTACATTTGTCTTGCCTTGCTTCGACATGAATTAAGGCAATAGCAAAAAAGAAATGACGGGTAAACAAGTAACAGTATTTATTTTGCCATTGTTCCCTTCGTCTAAAGGGCCAAATACTCTTAGAACTCAGAAAGTTTCCGGTAGATTCATACAAAAATAATTCCTTACACAATAACCGAACTGACTGGAACACCTTTAGAGACTATATAAATTTATACGTATCCATAGACATTCGTATAAAATCACCAGAGGACATAGAATCTGCTATAGTAATTCTCAACGACACTATTGAAAAAGCAGCGATAAAAGCAACCCCGTATAATTCACCTCAACCAATAGCGCACTACACCCTATCTTTTCTGAAAAATTTAATACGTAAAAAGCGTAAATTAAAACAGTACTGGATGAACACTAGGTCCCCCGAGGCCAAAAAGAAATACAATAGGGCAACAAAAGACATTAGAAAATACCTTTAGTATTTCAAAAACAAACAAGTCACAAGTTACCTCCAATGCATAACACCGACAAAATACACAGAGTACTCGCTTTGGAAAGCCACAAAAAACTGACTAACAAAACTATGCACCAGGAACCAATAAAAAAGGACAATGGATCATGGGCAACAAGTAATCTAGCTAAAGCCTCAGTTTTAGCAGATTATCATAAGAAAGTATTTGCTGACGAGCAACAGAACTTAGACGTCCCACACTCTAACACGACTAACGAACCGCAAACATTGCAACTCAAAAAGCGACGGCCTCCGAAATTCTAGTCATCATTCAACATGATGTAAAGCCTAAAAAATCACTAAGCTATGATAAAATTAACGGCAAACTCGTAATAAAGCTTCCACCAATCGCGGTGATTTATATACGCTATAACTGCATTCAATGATTTGAAAAAGTTACTAAGCTCAGCACAGGTATTATACAGCCCAAATTTCGAGAGACTATTCTTCATTCATTGTGACGCAAGCAAAAAGGGTATAGGTGGGGTATTAGTACAGCTTACCAATGAAGGCGATGAATACCCGATAGCTTTCGTTTCAAAGAAGCTCAATAAGACTCAGATAAACTATTCGGTAACGGAGCAAGAGTGCTTAGCCGCATTGGTATGTGTGAAAAGGTTAAGAGCATACGTGGAAGGTCATGAGTTTACAGTAGTTTATAAAAGCTTAAAAATTAATGAATATATTAAATAAATAATAAATAAGCAAAAAAAAATATAATAATAATAAACTTGAAAGTGAAAATACTGAATCACTGACCATACCTCCTTGAAATGGCTCATGCCAAAAAGCGATCTTAATTCCCGATTATCACGATGGGCTCTGAAGTTGCAAGATTACCGTTTTAAAATTGTTCACAGGAAGTGGCAGCTATTGATAGTGTGAATGGGAGATTTATTCATTTAGATTCTCCACATTTTTCTTCTGATGAATACAAAGAGCTCATCACAAAAATTGGGGCCAATGAGAATAAAATTCCAAGCATTAAAGTGATCGATGGTTTTGTGTACAGACGTTCTGAGCATTGTACTGGTGATCAATTGCACGATGACTTTGCGTGGAAATTGTGGATACCGAATGCATTGAGGGAAGAAGTCCTGCGTACAGCTCATGACAATAGGTTGTAATCGCATGGCGGTATGAACAAAACGCTGGAACGCATAAGCAGATATTATTTTTGGCCTGGTTTAGTGAATGATGTCAGAACATATATCAATTCGTTTGAAAAATGTAGAACTACCAAAGCGAACACCGGAGGCGGTGGTATCCGATAATGGTTCCCAGTTTAAGTCAGCAGGGTTCGCGAAACTTTTAAATAGTTACAAAATATCGCACACTTTTACCGCAGTTCACTCGCCGCATGCTAATACATCGGAGCGTGTGAACCGATCAATTATTTCCGCATTGAAGGCGTATGTGCGTCCTGACCAAAAGGATTGGGATGAACACTTGAGCTATATAGGGTCGGCTTTGCGATCGGCAGTGCGTTCAGCAATCGGTACGACACCCTATTTCATGGTTTTTGGGCAGCACAAGATATGCCCTACAGCGAAGGTTACAGTTGCTATCGACGATCGCGAAATCACTTCCAATATACAGGATACAGTGGATATGGTGCGTCGAAGAGCTGGCGAAGCTATGGTTAAGCAGCGAGAAAGAAACGAGCGCGCATATAACTTAAGGCCCCGTGAAGTTTAGTACATGGTTGGGCAAGAAGTGTTTAGACGGAATTTCAAACAAAGTAATTTTGATCAGGGTTATAGTGCGAAATTAGGTGCTACTTTTGTTAAAGCTAGAATTCGCAGGAAGATTGGTAGAGCTTATTATGAATTGGAAGATACTCAGGGACGCCCAGTTGGAATTTACCATGCCAAAGATATGGGCCAGTGATCTTTGATGTTGAAGCTACAAGCGATCTCAGCCTCGTGTCATTCCATGCCCAGTGTCTGAGTTTGGCAGGGGGGATTAGTAGTGGCGCTTGTAGCCACGGTAGTATATTTTCTAATCTAACGATCAGGCGTAAAGGGCAGCGTCATCTGTGGTGAAGCGACAGACACAGAGTCAACCCTGCTTGTTTATTGGACAGAGTAGAGAGTCATGGAAGACACAGCAGGTGTTGCTCTCAAAAGGGGAAAGTATAAAAGCAGTAGACCTTTGGCACCAGAAAAAAAAGAAGAAAAAAATCAAAGTTAAGCAAAGGTTAAAGACCTTAGTGAGTGAATAGTTCTTCTGTCTTTTGAAAAGAAAAAAAAAAACGGTTTTTCCGTTTAGTTCTGTTATTAAAGTCCAGTTCCGCTCCGCTTTAAGTTCCAGTGTATCTTATGTTAAAAAATGACTATTTTTTTGTTATGTTGCCAAATAATCCAGGTAAATCGAAGTATTTGTTTTTTTATATATGATTTTTACTCTGCCCTTCTAGTCGTATAGTGATATAAATTTTCGATCTCGTTGTTCCTTCATGTGTGTTAGATTTGGCAGTTAATTTCGGATTTTTTTAAACAGATTTTTTTGAATTGGATTTATGTTGATTTTCTCACGCTCTTTGGCTGCACGTGAGAGGTGACAAAGGGTGTACATGGTCACACGAACGTGCCTGGACAGTGACCATCTCAGTCAACATAGTAGCCTGGTCAGCCGGGAAGCAGATATGCCGCAAAGTCTCTACCAGAAAAGAAGGGGAGTCCAGAGTGGTTAGAAGCATTGCGTGTTCGAGCAGTTATCTTAGTTTTTGTAACATTTATTTGATTTTAAGATAGTACTTAGCAAATTTTTATATATTTTGGTATTTAATTTTGGTTTTTTTTTCGCAAATTCTCTAAATTGTGCATGTAAAGAAAAAAAGTTATGTACGGTTGGTTAAAAAAAGAAGAAAAAAAAAGGAAGAAAAAAAAAAAACAAAAACGGAAAGGAACAGTAAGTGCGGGAAAATATTGCTGTTCTTACGGAATTAAGATATGTACTAACGACATCTCAAATTGCAGTTAAGTTCGCCGGAGAAATGTCATGGAAGCGCTTTCATCAGGGAAAATTGTGAGTAACTTTTGTTTTTTTATCTTAAATTGCAAAAGTGCATATATTTTCTGGTTGAGTTCGATCTGCATCCGCATGCTGCATTCCTCATTATTTTTGCCATAACTATATTTTATTTTGTTTTCTTTTAATTTTTTTCCGTTTGCACAATTTATTCTCTTAATTCGCTTCTCATAATTTTTTTTTCCACAGGCTTTTAAACATTTAAATATATATTAGTTCTCTTATTATTTACAAACATAAAAACATATTTTCCTATTTATATTTTGTTATTATACTTTACTTAATTTTGATCATAGGAATTTTTGTGTATTAATTTGTTTTTTTTATATTGTTAATTATGTTCATTAACATTGGATGTTTTTATTATTGAAATGTCGGAGTAATTTTCTTTTTTTAATTTCTGCCCCTATGATGCGCGTTTAGTAGATCGTGCTGAAAATTGATCATATGGATAGGAGTGTTTGGCATGGATGATCATGATAGGTTGAGCGTAGTGTTACCACAACAGTGGGCAATGCCAGATGCGCAAGTTTTTTTTTTTTTTTGTTTTACTTCCCATATGTCGTGTACATATGTCTTTATTTTTTATTAAGACTATTAGTACATGGTTTAAAAGTTATTTCAGGGTTGTAACTAATTTATGTGAGCAGATCACAAAAATTTTTATTTTTGTAAGGATGTAGGGGAAAAAAATCAAAATAGTAACAAAAATAATATACATTTAAATTAAATTAATACAATTATAGAGCAAAATATAGTAAAGCAAACATAAATGTAATAAAAATATAAAATACAAAAATAAACACATTAAACAAAAACAAAAAAAAAAAAAAGTGGTATTGAGATATATATATATATAGTTTCGAAGTTATTCAACCAGATCCACTGGCCTTGTCCTCTGTAACCTGCGTCTGCATTGTAGTTCCTGTATTGGTAGTAGGTTGAACCAACATTGGTCTGTTAGATACGACTTATTTTTGTAATCTCCTCTGTTACTGTTGGAATATTAAGATCATGATGCAGATCATTGTTAGTTATATACCACCCAGTCTTGGTGATCATACGAATGATTTTTGATTGTTGTCTTTGTATTATGTCTGCATTTGATTTTTTGGCCGTTCCCCAGATTTGTGCTCCGTACGTCCAGATTGGTCTTATAATGGCTTTGTAGATCAGTATTTTGTTTTCTAATGTTAACTTTGATTTGAGCAGCCAATATAATTGACTAATCCTCAGCTTGATTTGATCCCGTTTTTTAAGTATATGGTATTTCCAGTTGAGTTTGTTGTCAATATATAATCCTAGGTATTTGACTACATTTTCAATTTTTACGTCAGCTCCGTCAATCGTTATACGAGGTGGTGTGAATTTAGTTTTAGTTGTATATATAACATGTACTGTTTTGGTATTATTTACTTTTATTTGCCACTTTTCAAACCACCTTAGGGTAGTATCCAGATGCTGTTGCAGTTTGGATGTTGCTATGTTTACTTGTCTATGTGCGCTAAGTATTATAGTGTCATCAGCAAATGTGGCTATCATTGAAGCGTCGTCATTTGGTGATGGTATGTCCGCTGTAAAGATAGTGTATAATAACGGTCCTAGTACACTTCCTTGTGGTACGCCTGTTTTGATTTTTCTTAATGTGGAATATTCATCTGAGTACTTAACGAAAAAATGTCTTTCTGTGATATAGTATACTAATATCTGTAGTACGTTATGCGGAAATATATGGCGCAATTTGCTGATTAGTCCTTTGTGCCAAACTTGTGCCTTTTCTACATCTAGAAAAACTCCTATACAGAACTTTTTGTTGTCAAGATCGTTTAAAATTTTATGAGTCACACGATGGATTTGTTGTATGGTCGAGTGTTTTCGTCGAAAGCCAAATTGGTGGTCAGGTATTATATGTTTGCGTTCTATAATAGGTAACAGTCGCTGGCACAGGAGCTTCTCGAATATTCTTGACCGCACTGGAAGTAAGCTAATTGGTCTATATGATGCTGGATTATATACGTCTTTACCAGGTTTTGGAATTGCAATGACTTCAGCCACTTTCCATACTTTAGGAAAGTAATTTAATCTAATTATCACGTTGAAAATATTACGTATGTATACCACTGCTTGAACTGGTCCCTTAAAAGTTTTCCGTCAATTTTGTCATACCCGGGTGCTTTTTTGGGCTTTATGTCGTGTATACATTTGAGTATTTCATTTGTGCATATTTTTTTAGGCGAGTTGGCTGGGGAGTGACTCGAGTTTATATGATAGTCATCTTCGTTGATAGTTTCATCAGCAAATATTTTTTCATAATAATTCGCTAGAACTGTCGCCTTGTCTAGGTTCGTTACTGCCCATGATCTATTGTCCATTTTTATAGGTGCCTGGTGTATTGTTTTATTTGTCAGTTTTTTTGTAGCTTTCCACAGGGAGTAGTCGGTAAAGCTTGTCGGAGTTAGCCTCTTCGTGATTTCATAATTTTTCTGAGAAATTTTTTAATTTCTTTAGTTGCCTTGTTATATTTATTTTTCGCATCGGGGGATCTGCAAATGGTCCATGCTTTTTTGAGTTTTCGTTTTGTGCATATCAATTTGCGAAGCGTAGGGGTGTGTACCGCTTTGCATGGTGTATTATCTTGTCCGGAGTTGCTTGCAATACTGCCTTCTCAATGGTATCGTTTAGTTGGACTATAGCTGATTCTACGTTGTCTGGTAATCTCAGTGGAATGCTTGTATTTAAGTTTGTGTTAATGTAGTCTCGATAGGTATCCCAGTCAGTTTTGTTGTTGTGCCATAGTTTGGACTTGATTGTGTTCACTTCATTTGAATTAAGTTCGAGTAGTATAGGTGTATGGTTTGACGATAGTTCCAGTCTTGATGTTATGACACATTTATTTAAGTCTATGTCTTTGAGTATATAAAAGTCAATGAGGTCTGGCTTTTTATTTTTGTCTGTTGGCCAATACGTGGGTTCGCCGGTACTAAGATGTTTAGCTTTTGCTAACAGCAGTGCACCCTGTAGGTTTTTACCTTTCTTGTTTGATATTCTGGAGCCCCAGTCTGTATGCTTCGCATTGTAGTCGCCTGCAGCTATAAAACGGTGTCCGAGAGTTTTTAAGAAGTCAAGGTATTGCGACTGTGAGATTGGGCTGTACACGGCTGTTATTCTTAGTGGTCCGGATGAGTCGAAGATTTGTATGCTTGTCGACTGGATATAGATTTCTTGGAATGGAAGCAGTACGTTATGTTTAATGTTTTGTTTAATAATAATAGCAGTCCCACCGTGTCCTGTACCGTCGGGATAGCTTGTGTGGTACATCTTGTATCCACTTATGTTCATGTGCTGGCTACTTGTATAGTGTGTTTCCGATATCAAAGCAATGTCAATGTAGTTGTTGTGTAGGAAAAGCTGTAATTCATTCAGGTGATTTTTTAATCCGTTTGCATTCCAAGTTAAAATTTTTATTTTAGTGTCCATTCTTGTTGTCGAGTTTTGTCAATAGTACTGTTATGATGTTTATCATATTACTCATTTATTGTGCTAGTTCTTTTATTATATCTTTTATTTCCGCTAAATCTTTTGAAAATTCGGTCTTATTTTCTGTGTTTTCACTAGTCTCGTTTTTGTTGGATTCGTTTTTGTTGCTTTCGTTTTTGTTGTGTTCCTCATCTTTTTGTTGAGGTTGTAACTGATTTGTGGGGTTTCTACGGTTACTGGCTGCTGTTTGGGCGTACGTTATTCCAATTTTGACTTTGTTTGATGTCTGTTCTACTACCTGATGGTCATCTTTTTTATCATCTTTCTCTTTTAGTGAGGGAAATCTTTTAATTTTTAGATGTTTGTATACGTCACATCCCTTATAGTTGGCTGTGTGTGAGCCGCCACAAAGAGCCCATTTAATTTGATCTGCACTTATTAGTTTTGCAGTCAATATTGTTGTGCTTGCCAGCGAATTTCACGCAGATCGGGTCTTTGGTGCAGAAATTTCGTGTATGACCATATTTTTGGCAGTTTGAGCACTGAGCTACCGTGCGTTTGTGGTGTGGTGGCTCAAATATGACTTTGGTACATAGGAGTGTTGTAATATTAAAGATTTCTCTATTATTTGCTTTGGCTTTTAGTTCAATGAAAAATAGCGGCAGTGGTTTCTTTGTCAGTTTTTGTTGTACGTTGTGTATATTAATAACGTCGTGGCCTAGTTCCGATAGCTCGTTCTTAAGTTCGTCAAGGTCAGTGGCGTAGTGCATATTCCTAAGTACTGTTTTGAATCCCCGCTCCTCTTTCGGCTTAAAGGTGTAGTATTTAGTTTTGTTTTCCCTGAGCATCTTAACCACCGCCGAGTAGTTCGACGAGTCATTTGTCTGTACGCATACTTCGTTGTTTTTAAGTGTTTTTAAAATGTAGTTTTGTTGTATTATGTTTTTCAGAGCTTTGTTTAGTACGTTAATTTGTTCTACGTCCTGTACTTATATTGGTGGTGGCTTGTGAATTTTAGTAGGTGGTCGAGGTTGATTTGGCGCATTAGAATTTGCTTCTGTACCACTGCCGTCTTCAGCCGTTTCGTCTTGTGAGAGGAGTTCGAACCTGTTATTAGTGTTAGGCGCGCTCAGCCAGTACTTTTGCAGTGTTGTTTGTGTTGTCGTTTGTGTTTGAGTTTTTTTCCTACTTCTTTTACTATTGCTATTTTGTTCGGAAGTGTTGTTGGGAGAGAGCTTACTACGGTTGCATTTTATTTTTGACTCTTGTAGGTTTTGATTGGTTGAAGTTTGTACTTGCGTGTTTGATGTCTTTTCTCTGATCAATGTTGTTGCCGAAGAGAGGGAGCAAATTGGCATTGTAGCTGAGAAATATGACGTGGGGGTTGTTGTAATTAGTGAGATAGCAGCTGATGTCTGCGTTGTGGTTGTTGTTGTTGGTTGGAACGAGAAGAGTGGCGTCGTTGGTGAAGCGCATTGTGCACTCCACGGCAGAAGCTGCATACTACCTGCTGCCATGGAACAGCTGACAGTTAGTTGAGCGGTAGAGCGAGAGGTTGCGTTTGTTTGGATTGATGATGCATTATTGTTTTCTCTTTGGGAGTGTGTAGCTGTTTGTTGTATTACGGGAGAGCAAGAACGCGCTCTCTCGAAATTAACGGGAAGTGAGGCTTGGTGTGAGTCACTTATGTTGATGCTGTTGTTTGAACCGCTTGTTGATGTGCCAAGGTATTCGTTGTTGTTACTTATGCGGACAGCTGCTTGAGCGTGGGGTACGCTCATGCTGTTCCTTGATGGATGATTTTGTTTTTGCGAGTTGCTCCAGTCGGGGGACTGCGTTCAACAGGCATTTTGAGATAAGAACAATTGATTATCTTGTCTCTTGATTTAGTTTTTTGTGCTGTTAAATTCGGAAAGCGAAAGGAGACGACTAGTCGACTTGACAGTGCACTTGCGGCTCTTGTTTCTTCCTTCTTTCTTTATTTCTCTTTTTCTTCCATGCACGCAGAAATTTATTGAATAATTGCGGTAGCGAGTTGACACTGCTGGTGTGTCTAGGTATTCCACACTAAAAAAATCAAAACAAGCTCACTACAAGAAGTGTACTGGTATCGTTATTATACACTATCTTGATGATCCAAATGTTGACGTCTCTATGACAGCTACTTTTGCTGATGCCACCATAATATTTAGCGCACATAGCCAAGTAAACACAGCAACATACAAACTGCAACAACATCTGGATTGATTAGTCAATTATATTGGCTGCTCAAATCACAATTAACATTAAAAAACAAACTACTGATTTACAAAGCCATTATAAGACCAATCTGGACGTACGGAGCATAAATTTGGGGAACGGCCAAAAAATCAAATACAGATATAATTCAAAGACAACAATGAAAAATCATTCGTATGATCAAGGCGTGGTGGTACATAACTAACGATGATTTGCATAGTGATCATTCCCACAGTGACAGAGGAGATTACAAAACTAAGTGGAATCTACCAGACGAAGCTTACCCAACACTCAAATATTGGTGTCAACCTACTCCCAATAAAGGAACTTCAACGCAGACGCAGGTTACAGAGGACAAGGCCAGTGGATCTGGTAGAATAAATTCTAAGCTTTATATAACACACATATATATGTGCTTGTGTTTTTTTTCTTCTTTTTTTGTTTTTTCTCTTTTTTTTTTCTTTAAAGTCGTTTATTTTTGTATTTTACATTTTATTGGAACGAAGTTCCTTTACGCGGCTTATGGCAGGTGTGAAATGACAGAAAATTCAACAACCGTAACAACGTTGTTGTTGTACTTTGTTGTATTTTTTGCTGCTATTTGGTTCTGCTCTTCTGTTGTGCTCATGCAGAGAGCGCAAAGCCAAAGAGCCGCAACAACAACAACGCTAACAACAGCATGACAACTGCCCGCAATTTGAAGCTTTCGCTTTTGCGAAGAGAGAGAGGGCGAGTTTCATTTCGTTGCACCCTACTCAAGGCCGATCTCGCATATCAATCGGCTTGCATGTCGCTGAGGCTTGACTCTTATATTTTATATAAATATATAGATTAAGTGCCTGAATTATGAATTATAATATGCTTCCAAAAGTGAAACTTCTAATATATATATGTTGTTCGATTCGCACAGGCTACCATATAAATTACAAATTATAATCTAAAAGCTAATATAAGGGAAGGTGAGCTAAAAGTTTGCATTTTCGAACATAATATTACTTAGTCAGCAAAGAAATTTTTTTTTTGTGCAAGGGAAGCCAGGTAATTGAGGAGATGACGTTTTGCTGTGTGTGAATGATATTTTACATGCGCTCGTGAATGGTAAGCACACCACACATTTTTTCCTTATCTTTTTTCGCGGGTTTCGTTTAGTGATTATATTATTTATTTATTATATTATTTATCATTGGGCGCGTTCAGCAGAAGTGTTTGCTGACCTTTTTGATGCTTCTCGTTCCCTCTGAATGCCAAATTCACAATTTTGTTGAAAACATAGTTATTGCGATGGCTAAAAATTCATCACAAAAAAACGTTGATAACCAAATCATTACATCTCAATCAGATGTTTTCCGTTTGTAAACAAACTAATAAAGACACAAAATTTTAAGTAAATAATTGAGTGTTGTTATTAGTTGCTTGGAAAGTGAAATGTAATGATATTTATTTATTTAATTTATGTTTATATGTATTTATGTTCTTAATTTATATTTAATAGATGAGTAGAATGGGGAATACCTTAATTGTTTGCAAAATATTTAACACAGAAACGAAAAAGGCTATTTGCGAAGTAGCTAAACTCCGTAATTTTACAAATTTTTCATCACTGCGTTCAGCAGAGATAAACCAGTTATCGATTATTAATTCAGAGAAAATTATGTTTGATGGCTTCTGGTGAATACGCCCATTGATATAGCATCATCACGACAGGAAAATTAGCACATTTAGATTTTGATACAAACAACATGTAGTTAGAGTTTGGTTGGAATATTGTGGTTCAACAACTATTGGTTGGAAGGAAAGCAAAAAAGATGCGCAGTTAGCTGTACAAAGTGGTGTTAGTTGTCTTGATGTGCCTATTACACTACGACCTGCGAACATTCCATTGGCATCAGATAAAATAATTATTGCTACTCGAAAGCATTTTCCTTTCATTTCGACTATCGCTTTTACTATACATATATCACAGGGTAGAAATTTAAGTGAAATAGTTAAGCGTACAGCAAATATTATTTGCAAGAACTTGTTTACGTTACGCTATCTCGAGTAACACATTCGAAAACTTGTATATTGTAACACCCCAAGATGATCCAACGAAATTTAAATTTTATCATAATCGAAAGCAAGCTAGATCAATAGAGAAATTGCGGCAAGAATTTCAAAGATTATCGTAAAACACATTGCAGACCAGAACTTAAATTGTTTTAGATATGATTTGTAGAAAAGGAGTCTCTCATTATTCATTTTTAACTGCCAAAGTTTAAGAAGACACCTTAGATTTCTTGGATCCAGTTACTAAAAATTCGAACCTACTATTACTTTTCGAAACGTGGATAAAAAATGAAGAATAAATTGCCCTTCCTAATTTGAATTGCATTTTTTATTATAAACGACAAAATGTCCATTCAGGTGGAATCGCAATTTATCGTAGAACTGAAGACGCTGTTCATATTTGTACAGAAAATATGGGAACGCTTTTGTCAAACATAATGATTGAAATACTAAGCACTCATCAGTTAGTGATATTTGTTTAGTTATTTGTAAAATAGGAAACGATTTTGGAATAGTTGTTGTAGCTATTTATATATCCCGAAATCAAAATATTGAGGATATTATATTATTCATTCATCGATCATTGTTAAATATACCAAGGGAGGTTCTAAATTACTTAAAGAAAATTTTCATAAACTATTACTTATATTGGCTGGAGACTACAACGTCAACTTAAATAGTAAAGAAAAATTAGAAGAAAAATTAATATCCTTTTTATTAGATACATTTGATTTACATATTAATAATGATCCAGCGCAACTCGCAACAAATTACAAGAAATTAGAGTAAGTTGAAGGCCGCAAAAAAGTCATTGGGCAGAAGTCATCACCCATCATTTTCTCTGACTTAATAATCGATAACAAAGCCATTATAAGACCAATCTGGACGTACGGAGCATAAATTTGGGGAACGGCCAAAAAATCAAATACAGATATAATTCAAAGACAACAATGAAAAATCATTCGTATGATCACCAAGGCGTGGTGGTACATAACTAACGATGATTTGCATAGTGATCATTCCCACAGTGACAGAGGAGATTACAAAACTAAGTGGAATCTACCAGACGAAGCTTACCCAACACTCAAATATTGGTGTCAACCTACTCCCAATAAAGGAACTTCAACGCAGACGCAGGTTACAGAGGACAAGGCCAGTGAATCTGGTAGAATAAATTCTAAGCTTTATATAACACACATATATATGTGCTTGTGTTTTTTTTCTTCTTTTTTTGTTTTTTCTCTTTTTTTTTCTTTAAAGTCGTTTATTTTTGTATTTTACATTTTATTGGGACGAAGTTCCTTTACGCGGCTTATGGCAGGTGTGAAATGACAGAAAATTCAACAACCGTAACAACGTTGTTGTTGTACTTTGTTGTATTTTTTGCTGCTATTTGGTTCTGCTCTTCTGTTGTGCTCATGCAGAGAGCGCAAAGCCAAAGAGCCGCAACAACAACAACGCTAACAACAGCATGACAACTGCCCGCAATTTGAAGCTTTCGCTTTTGCGAAGAGAGAGAGGGCGAGTTTCATTTCGTTGCACCCTACTCAAGGCCGATCTCGCATATCAATCGGCTTGCATGTCGCTGAGGCTTGACTCTTATATTTTATATAAATATATAGATTAAGTGCCTGAATTATGAATTATAATATGCTTCCAAAAGTGAAACTTCTAATATATATATGTTGTTCGATTCGCACAGGCTACCATATAAATTACAAATTATAATCTAAAAGCTAATATAAGGGAAGGTGAGCTAAAAGTTTGCATTTTCGAACATAATATTACTTAGTCAGCAAAGAAATTTTTTTTTTGTGCAAGGGAAGCCAGGTAATTGAGGAGATGACGTTTTGCTGTGTGTGAATGATATTTTACATGCGCTCGTGAATGGTAAGCACACCACACATTTTTTCCTTATCTTTTTTCGCGGGTTTCGTTTAGTGATTATATTATTTATTTATTATATTATTTATCATTGGGCGCGTTCAGCAGAAGTGTTTGCTGACCTTTTTGATGCTTCTCGTTCCCTCTGAATGCCAAATTCACAATTTTGTTGAAAACATAGTTATTGCGATGGCTAAAAATTCATCACAAAAAAACGTTGATAACCAAATCATTACATCTCAATCAGATGTTTTCCGTTTGTAAACAAACTAATAAAGACACAAAATTTTAAGTAAATAATTGAGTGTTGTTATTAGTTGCTTGGAAAGTGAAATGTAATGATATTTATTTATTTAATTTATGTTTATATGTATTTATGTTCTTAATTTATATTTAATAGATGAGTAGAATGGGGAATACCTTAATTGTTTGCAAAATATTTAACACAGAAACGAAAAAGGCTATTTGCGAAGTAGCTAAACTCCGTAATTTTACAAATTTTTCATCACTGCGTTCAGCAGAGATAAACCAGTTATCGATTATTAATTCAGAGAAAATTATGTTTGATGGCTTCTGGTGAATACGCCCATTGATATAGCATCATCACGACAGGAAAATTAGCACATTTAGATTTTGATACAAACAACATGTAGTTAGAGTTTGGTTGGAATATTGTGGTTCAACAACTATTGGTTGGAAGGAAAGCAAAAAAGATGCGCAGTTAGCTGTACAAAGTGGTGTTAGTTGTCTTGATGTGCCTATTACACTACGACCTGCGAACATTCCATTGGCATCAGATAAAATAATTATTGCTACTCGAAAGCATTTTCCTTTCATTTCGACTATCGCTTTTACTATACATATATCACAGGGTAGAAATTTAAGTGAAATAGTTAAGCGTACAGCAAATATTATTTGCAAGAACTTGTTTACGTTACGCTATCTCGAGTAACACATTCGAAAACTTGTATATTGTAACACCCCAAGATGATCCAACGAAATTTAAATTTTATCATAATCGAAAGCAAGCTAGATCAATAGAGAAATTGCGGCAAGAATTTCAAAGATTATCGTAAAACACATTGCAGACCAGAACTTAAATTGTTTTAGATATGATTTGTAGAAAAGGAGTCTCTCATTATTCATTTTTAACTGCCAAAGTTTAAGAAGACACCTTAGATTTCTTGGATCCAGTTACTAAAAATTCGAACCTACTATTACTTTTCGAAACGTGGATAAAAAATGAAGAATAAATTGCCCTTCCTAATTTGAATTGCATTTTTTATTATAAACGACAAAATGTCCATTCAGGTGGAATCGCAATTTATCGTAGAACTGAAGACGCTGTTCATATTTGTACAGAAAATATGGGAACGCTTTTGTCAAACATAATGATTGAAATACTAAGCACTCATCAGTTAGTGATATTTGTTTAGTTATTTGTAAAATAGGAAACGATTTTGGAATAGTTGTTGTAGCTATTTATATATCCCGAAATCAAAATATTGAGGATATTATATTATTCATTCATCGATCATTGTTAAATATACCAAGGGAGGTTCTAAATTACTTAAAGAAAATTTTCATAAACTATTACTTATATTGGCTGGAGACTACAACGTCAACTTAAATAGTAAAGAAAAATTAGAAGAAAAATTAATATCCTTTTTATTAGATACATTTGATTTACATATTAATAATGATCCAGCGCAACTCGCAACAAATTACAAGAAATTAGAGTAAGTTGAAGGCCGCAAAAAAGTCATTGGGCAGAAGTCATCACCCATCATTTTCTCTGACTTAATAATCGATAACTGGTTTGTGTCTACTATACGCAGTGTTGTAAAATTTGTAAAATTACGGCGTTTAGCTACTTCGCGATCCTGCGTTAAATATTTTGCCAACAATTAAAGTATTCCCCATTCCACTCTTCTATTAAATACAAATTAAGATTATAAATACACATAAACATAAATTAAATAATTAAATATCATTACTTTTCACTTTCCAAGCAACTAATAACAACACTCTAATTATTTACTTTAAATTTTGTGTCTTTATTACTTTGTATACAAAGGAAAAACAACTGACAGAAATGTGATGCCTTGGTTATCAAAGTATATTTGTGATGAATTTTTAGCCATCGCAATCACGAAATTTTTAACGAAATTGTGAATTAGGCATTCACAATGGCGGAAGGCATCAAAAAAGGTCATCAACCACGTCTGCTGAATGCGCCCATTGTAATTTATATGTAAAAAGGCGTGAGGTATTTCGTTCTTGACGGCGGTCCCCAGACCCCATATCCTTTTTTTTTATTTATATTTCTTTTACTTTAGTTTGTTCTATAATTGTATTACTTTAATTTAAAATTATATTATTTTTGTTACTATTATGGTTTTCTGATGATCTGCTCACATAAGTTAGCTATAACCCTAAAATAAAGTTTAAACCATGTACCTATTTTTTAGTATAATAATTTTAATAATTACAATCAAACATTAAGCAATGCTTACAAGGGATAGGATGGATAACAATCACAGTGAAAAATTAAGACTTAAAAATACAAAAAAAAATTTATAAATAAAATAACAAAGAGGTTTAATATATGAACATATATATATATTATTATATTACTCTATGTAGTAGATCCAAAGGGTGGAGCCTTTTTAGCCTTCTCGGAGATTAGTTTGTTTTAAGGGCAAGAGCAAGAGGATTGATATGCACCTTAATTGCATCATTATAACGACCGGTATGGCGATTAATTTGCTCATTAACTGAAAGGGTGTCAAGGTCACGGTGTATTAAAGCCCGCTTGACGTACCAAGGAGCACCCGTGATGTACAGGTGGGCTTTATCCTGCATAACCTGGACGCGATTTATCGTACTCTTTGCAGACAGTCCACAAAGCTGAATGATATAGGTGTAGGAAGGTGTAAATATGGCCTTATATAGCGTAACTTTGGCAGCTAGTTAGAATGAGCCATCGAAGTGTTTGCAGCTTACTTTACTTAGCATGTGGCGGTAACAGCATTGATGCGCTTAGACCACTTAGATCGATCAGCGGTCCAAAACCATGCCCAAGTATTTGACAGAAGGTTTTCGAAGGACTTGAATGCCACAAAGCGTTACAGGTGAACAGCGTTTAGTACGCAACGTAAAGCAACAGTGCTGCGATTTCGCTAAACCAAGTACTAACAGTCTTAATAATAAGTAAAGACATATGTGAAATAAAAAAAATAAATAAAAATTAATAAAAATTTTAGCCTCATCGTTTGAAACTGGCAGAAGAAGATGCTTCTTTTCACTAGAAAGACGAATGGACAAAAAACCTGAAGTTCGGACTATGTACACATCCTTTATGAATGAGTATATAGATCTAGGTCACATGAGAGCTACCGATAACTCTATCCCGAGAGAGCCGCATTACTTTATTCTTACCAATGCATGCCAAGACCACAAAGCTCTACGACTAAACTAAGAGTTGTTTTCGATGTATCAAGTCAAACAGCGTCCTAAGTGTCCCCTAATGATATTGTAATGGTGGGGCCAACTATTCAACCATGTCTATATGCCACACTCTCAAGATACCGGTTTCACAAATATGCGGTAACCGCTGACATAACAAAAATGTACCGTCAAGTGGAACTTAACGAGAAAGACCGCAATTTTCAATTGATCATTTGGAGGGAGGAATCGTTCCATTACAAATTTATCGCCGGAATACAGTCACTTACGGAACAGCCTGTGTCTAATTTTTGGCAATTTATTTTTATTTTATTCTATTTTTTCCCCCTTGAAAGCTACATGCCCACACAATTTGGACTCTTAGTACTAAGTTTGCACAATGTATAGAGGGTAAAGCTTATATGAATACTCCATATAAGCGGAGGTAAAATACAAGTTGATTTAGAATAATGTTTGTTATGATAATTTTTGAGCAGTTTTAATGCTAAATATATACATATAAACGCTTGCTTTTACTTTTTTTTTTTTTTTTTTTTAAATTAAATTATAACATTAAACGCAGTAAACTGCATAAAACATTTGTCGGATTTAAAAAATAATTACGTGACAATAAAAATAAAAAATTTGACTTATACTAACTTAATTAATTATAGAAGGCTGTATCCTTCTTAGAGGGAGATCATGTGGGTGCAGCCTCTTCAGTCTACGCCTTGTTGAGATACGGGTGAGGGAGAAAGCTAGAGGATTTGGGTGCGACAAAAGTCTGTAGTGATAGCGGCAGCTGTGAGAATTAATCACACATTGCACAAAGAAACTCCTTATACAAGTTAGAGGGTACAAAGTATATACCACAAACCGCCCCGATGGCACAGCGCACGGTGAAACCGCCATAATAAGTAAGCAATGCATAAAGCACGACGAGCTTGAACCTAACCAGCACTACTACATAAAAGCAACGAACATGCAAATTAACGATCTCATAGGACCTCTCATAATATCTGCTGTATATAGTCCACCAAAGCATAATATTTCAGAAACAGAATATAAGAACTTCCACAACTCTCTTGGACAACGCTTCATTGCAGCCGGTGATTACAACGCGAAACACACTATGTGGGAATCGAGGCTAACGAACAAAAAGGGCAAAAATCTCCTCAGCGCTATGCAGTTCACAAACTCTAAACACTTGAGTACAGGCGAACCAACATATTGGCCAACAAACACTAATAAAAAACCTGACTTGATAGATTTTTTCATCACAAAGAACTTTGACATTCGGAAATGTAAAATCTTATCACGATTCAAACTCTCGTCAGACCACAACCTTATAGAATTTATGTATGAAACGCACGTCACGCCTACACATGCCAACAGACTTTGTACAACCACAGAAAGGACTGGCATACTTATTAGGAATACACTGACATTAATTTAATGACCGACATCCCTCTTAAGTCATATGAGGACATCGAGTCAGCAATAGTATTCCTGAATGACACCATTATAAAAGCAGTCAAACAATCGACACCAAAAAAGAAGCAGCAAAAGTGGACACTCACACACAACCTCAACTACGACTATTAAATAACAAATGTATACTACGGAAAACCTGGTCAACCACAAGATCTCCTGACGAAAAAAGACACTAAAACAAGGCAACAAAAGAGGTTAAAAAAATGATTCAGGGATTAAAAAACAAACAATTAACACCATATCTCAAGACCTTAACGCCCACGAGTCAAACGAACTACTGTTTATGGAAAGCTACTAAAGGATGGACAAATAAAAGTAATCATCAGGCTCCTTTAAAAACGGAAAACGGGTTATGGAAAAGACGAACTTCGACAAAGGTAAAGCATTAGCTGAATACTTCGAAAGCGTTTTGGCAGTAGTCGCCACCAATTCAGATGATCCACAGCTGAACACATATATTATCAGAGGTTCAGAACATCTAAAACATGAAAAGACCACCATAAAAGAAATAATAAAATGTATTAATAATGGCATAAAGAAAAAAAAGTCGTCTGGATATGACAAAATAAATGGGAAACTCCTGAGAGAAGTACCTGTAAAAGCTATAGAATATCTAAGAAACATCTTTAACGCTATGTTCAGACTAAACTATTTTCCGAGAGCCTGGACAGTAGCTGAGATTATTGCCATTCCGAAACCAGGCAAAGACGCATCAAAAGCAGAGTCTTGTATACCAATCAGTCTACTCTCTGTAATCTCAAAAATCTCCGAAAGATATTAAGAAGTAAACTATTGCCACTACTAGAACGCAGGCACATCATTCCAAATCACCAATTTGGCTTCCGAAGAAGTCACTCAACGATACAACAAGTGCACAGAGTTACGCACAAAATTCTAAATGACATTGAGGATAATAAATTTTGTATTGGACTCTTCTTGGACGGGGAAAAAGCTTTTGACAAGGTTTGGCATAAAAGACTCAAATGGAAACTTAACAATATATTCCCTCAAAACATAGCACATCTATTAACATCATATATCACAGGTAGATATTTCTTAGTTAAATACTCAGACGAATACTCAACCATTAGAGAAATAAATTCAGGAGTTCCACAGGGAAGTGAGCTAGGACCATTATTATATACCCTATACACAGCAGACATACCATATCCCACTCACAATTCGTCGATGATTGCAACTTTCGCCGATGACACAATACTCCTAAGTGCTTATAAAAACATAAATACTGCAAACAGAAACAAAACAGTACAAGTTATATACACTACTAAGACTAGATTCACACCAATCCATATAAATATTGACGGAGACGACGTAACCATTCAAAAAAAAGCCAATTACTTAGGATTATATATTGACAGTAAACTAAACTGGAAACACCATATACAAAAGAGCGTGACCAAATCAAAATGAAAGTAAGACAACTGCACTGGCTGCTCAAACCAAATACAAACATTTCAGTTGAAAACAAGCTCCTAATCTATAAGACAATTATAAAAATCAAATATAAAGTTAATCCAGAGGCAACAATCAAAAATTATTCGCACCATCATCAAAGCCCAATGTTATATCACCAACACGGACATTCATCGAGACCTAAGAATTGCGACAGTAGATGAGGAAATAATCAATTTAAGCAGAAAATACCAAACCAAACTTTCCCAGCATTCGAACGATGGTGTGAATACATTACGATTAGATGAACTAACTCGGCAACGTAGACTAAAAAGGGTGAGTCCAGTGGACCTCACATAACACATTATTTCCAATTAATAATTGTTAATTAGGGTTATCTTTAATTGTTTATTTATTGTTAAAATACATGTATTGTTAAATTCCAGTCACAACACGACTTTACAAACTGATTGTAAAATTGAAATTCACCCACTTCTCCTAAATATTACTCTGTACAATAGTCGATTAATTTTTCTATAATAGACAATGTACTCTTCTTTTTGGAAATAAAAAAATTATTATTATTATTATTATTATTATTATTATTATTATTATTATTATTATTATTATTATTATTATTATTATTATTATTATTATTATTATTATTATTATTATTATTATTATTATTATGATATTATTATTATTATTATTATTATTATTATTATTATTATTATTATTATTATTATTATTATTATTATTATTATTATTATTATTGTTATTATTATTATTATTATTATTATTATTATTATTATTATTATTATTATTATTATTATTATTATTATTATTATTATTATTATTATTATTATTATTATTAATTATTATTAATTATTATTATTATTATTATTATTATTATTAACTACAAATACTTCTTCATGATAACAGCATTGATATAGCCCTAATCTCGGAGACACATTGCACAAACAAACACTTCATACAAGTGAAAGGGTACAAAGTGTATACCACAAACCACCCCGATGGCACAGCGCACGGTGGAACAGCCATAATTATCAAGCAGTGCATAAAGCACGACGAGCTGGAGCCTTATCAGCACAACTACATACAAGCGACGAACATTCAAATTAATGATCTCGTAGGACCACTCACAATATCTGGTGTATATAGCCCACCAAAACATAATATTACAGACACAGAATATAAGAATTTCCTCAACTCTCTTGGACAACGCTTCATTGCAGCCGGTGATTACAACGCGAAACACACTATGTGGGAATCGAGGCTAACGAACAAAAAGGGCAAATATCTCCTCAGCGCTATGCAGTTCACAAACTCTAAACACTTGAGTACAAGCGAACCAACATATTGGCCAACAGACATTAATAAAACACCTGACTTGATAGATTTATTCATCACAAAGAACCTGGACTGCTCAAACCAAATTAGAAATCAAAAGACAATTTGGACATATGGACCCGAAATATGAGGGGTTTGTTAAAAAATCAAGTATAAATACAGCGGCAATAATCTAAAAGTTTTCGCACAAAAGCCCACTCGGAAGTGCACTGTCAACTAGACTAGTCGTCTCCTTCCGCTCTCCGAATTTCAATTGCTCTGGTCTCAAAGATACCTGTTGATCGAAGTCCCCGTCTGCTCGCAAAAACAAAATCAGCCATCAAAAACATGAGCATACCCCACGCTCAAACAGCTTTTTGCATAAATAACAACAACGAATACCTTGGCACATCAACAAGCTGTTCAAACAACAACAACAACAACAACACACTCACAAAGTGAAAACAATAATGCATCATCAATCCAAACAAACGCAACCTCTCGCTCTACCGCTCAACTAACTGTCAGCTGTTCCATGGCAGCAGGTAGTATGCAGCTTCTGCCGTGGAGAGTACAACGCGCTTCATCAACGACGCCACTCTCCTCTTTCCCACCACCAACAACAACAACTACAACGCAGACATCATCTGCTATCTCACTCATTACAACAACGACCACGTAAACTTTCTCAGCTACAATTCCAGTTTGCTCCCTCTCTTGGGCAACATCACTGTAAGAGAAAAGACATGGAACACGCAAGTAAAAATTTCAACCAATCAAAACCTACAAGAGTCAAAAATAAATCGCAACCGCAGTAAGCTCTCTCCCAATAACACTTTCGAACAAAATAGCAATAGTAAAAGAAGTAGGAAAAAAACTCAAACACAAACGACAACACAAACAACACTGCAAAAGCACTGGCTGAGCGCGCCTAACACTAATAACAGGTTCGAACTCCTCTCACAAGATGAAACAGCTGAAGACGGCAGTGGTACAGAAGCAAATTCTAATGCGCCAAATCAACCTCGACCACCTACTAAAATTCACAAACCACCACCAATATACGTACAGGACGTAGAACAAATTAACGTAATAAACAAAGCTCTGAAAAACATAATACAACAAAACTGAATTTTAGAAACACTTAAAAACAACGAAGTATGCGTACAGACAAATGACTCGTCGAAATACTCCGCGGTGGTTAAGATGATCAGAGATAACCATTTCAGGGATAACCATACTAAATAAAATAAATACTACACCATTAAGCCGAAAGAGGAGCGGGGATTCAAGACAGTACTTAGGAACTTAATACGCCACTGACCTTGACCCACTTAAGAACGAACTATCGAAACTAGGCCACGATGTCATTAATATCCACAATGTACAACAAAAACTCACGAAAAACTCCTGCCGCTATTTTTTATATAATTAAAAGCAAAAGCGAATAATAGATAAATCTATAATATCACCACATTCTTATGTACCAAAGTCATCTTTGAGACACCACACCACAAACGCACGGTAGCTCAGTGCTCTAACTGTCAAAAATATAGTCACACAATAAATTTCTGCACCAAAGACCCGATTTGTGTCAAATGCGCCGGCAAGCACAAGACAATTGATTGTAAATTAATAGGTGCCGATCCAATTAAATGCGCTCTTTGTGGTGGCTCACACACACAACTACAAGGGCTGTGAAGTCCATAAACACCTAAAAATTCATAGATTTAACTCACTCAGAGGGAAAAACACTAAAAGGCATGACCATCAGGCAGTAGAACAGACATAAAACAAAGTAAAAATTGGAATAACGTACCCCCAAACAGCAGCAAGTAACCCAAAAAATCACAAATCAGATACAACAACAATAAAACAAAAAATGAGTAATATGATGAATATCATGACAGTACTGTTGACAAAACTCCACAACAAGAATGGGCACTAAAATAAAGATTTTAACTTGGAATGCAAACGGATTAAAAAATCACCTGAATGAACTACAGCTTTTCCTACACAACAACTACACTGACATTGCTTTGATATCGGAAACACACTATACAAGTAGCCAGCACATGAACATACGTGGATACATGATGTACCACACAAGCCATCCCGACGGTACAGGACACGGTGGGACTGCTATCATTATTAAACAAAACATTAAACATAACGTACTGCTTCCATTCCAAGAAACCTATATCTAGTCGACAAACATACAAATCTTCGACTCATCCGGACCACTAAGCATTACAGCCGTGTACAGCCCACCAAATTACAATATCTTACAGTCGCAATACCTTGACTTCTTGAAAACTCTCGCACAACTCTATATAGCTGCAGGCGACTACAATGCGAAGCATACAGACTTGTGTTCCAGAATATCAAACAAGAAAGGTAAAAAACTACAGGGTGCACTGCTGCTAGCAGAAGCTAAACATCTTAGTACCGGCGAACATACGTATTGGCCAACAGACAAAAAAAAAGCCAGATCTCATTGACTTTTATATAATAAAAAACATAGACTTAACTAAATGTGTCATAACATCAAGGCTGGAACTGCCGTCAGATCATACACCTATACTACTAGAACTTAATTAAATTGACTAATTAATTAATTAATTGACTAATTCTAAACTATTGCACAACAAAAAAATTTACTGGGGTACCTATAGCGACGACATTAACACAAACTTAACTGCAAGCATTCCACTAAGATCACCCGAAAACGTAGAATCAGCTATAGTCCACCTAAACGATACCATTGAGAAGGCAGAATTGCAAGCAACTCCGGAAAAGATAATACACCATGTAAAGCGATACACACCCCCTGCGCTTCGCAAATTGATATGTAAAAAACGAAAACTGAAAAAGCATGGACTATTTGCAGTTCCCCCGATGCGACAAAGAAATATAACAATGCAATTAAAGAAATTAGAAAATATCTCCAAAATCAGAAAAGCTACGAAATCACGAAGTATTTACTGAGGCTGACACCGACAAGCTCTACTGGCAATACACAATACACTGGCAATACGCAATAAAACAATACACCAGGCACCTATAAAAATGGACAATGGATCATGGGCAGTAACGAACCTGGACAAGGCGACAGTGCTAGCGATATATTATTAGAAAATATTTGCTGATGAAACTCCCAATGAAGATGACTGTCATATAAAAGCGACTGTCACTCCCTAGCCAACTCGCCTTAAAAGAACATGAACAAATGAAATACTCAAATGTATACAGCATGACATAAAGCCCAAAAAAGCACCCGGATATGACAAAATTTACGGAAAACTTTTAAGGGAGCTACCACTTCAAGCAGTGGTATACATACGTAATATTTTCAATGCGATAATTATGAAGTCATTGCAATTCCAAAACCTGGTAAAGACGTATATAATCCAGCATCATATAGACCAATCAGCTTACTTCCAGTGCTGTCAAAAATATTCGAGAAGGTCCTGTGCCAGCGACTGTTAACTATTATAGAACGCAAACATATAATACTTGACCACCATTTTGGCTTTCGACGAAAACACTCGACTATACAACAAATCCATCTTGTTACTCATAAAATTTTAAACAATCTAGATGACAAAAAGTTCTGCATAGGAGTTTTTCTAGATATAGAAAAGGCATTCGACAAAGATTGGCACAAAGGATTAATCAGCAAATTGTGCAATATATTCCCGCATAACCTACTACAGATATTAGTATACTATATCACAGAAAGACATTTTTTCGTTAAGTACTCAGATGAATATTCCACATTAAGAAATATCAAAACAGGCGTAAAGTAAATAAAACCAAAACAGTACATGTTATATATACAGCTAAAACTAAGTTCACACCACCTCATATAACGATTGACGGAGCTGACGTAAAAATTTAAAATGTCAAATACCTAGGATTATATTTCGACAACAAATTCAACTGGAAATACCATATAGTTAAAAAACAGGATCAAATCAAGCTGAGGATTAGTCAATTATATTGGCTGCTCAAATCAAAATTAACATTAGAAAAAAAAATACTGATTTACAAAGCCATTATAAGACCAATCTGGATGTACGGGGCACAAATTTGGGGAACGGCTAAAAAATCAAATACAGACATAATACAAAAACAACAATCAAAAATCATTCGTATGATCAGCAAGGCTGGGTGGTATATAACTAACGATGGTCTGCATCGTGATCATAACATTAACATGGTTTAATGTTGTTTATTTTTGTATTTTATATTTTATTTCATTAATGTTTATTTTACTTTCTTTTGTTCTATAATTGTATTAATTTAATTTAAAGTTACATTTATTAGTTGGTCTTTCTTTAGACATTTTGTCATAGGTTGTAGTGCCCCCTTGGGGTGGAGAACGCTGTTTTCGTTCTCTATTCGGCTCTTAATGGTATTTGATAAAAGCCTTTGGCGAGGTCGAGATTGGTAAAGTATTGTGCTTTTCCCAATTTGTCCAATAGTTAATTTAGATTCGGGATTGGGTATTTGTCTTTGATCATAAATTCATTTAATTTACGATAATCGATTACAATTCTGTATTTTGTGGTGCCAGAATTATCGAGTTTTTTTTGTACGGGATGGTGCTTTCCTTTATTATATTTTGTCTCTGCATTTCATTTATTTGTTGTTCAATTTCTTCCTCGTATATTTGAGGTTACCTGTATATTTTTGGGTACAAGGGTTTATCAGTTGTTGTTATGATTACGTGGTGTACCTTGTTTGTAGGTGATAGAATATCACCGTCTTTAAAGAAAAGATCACTTTTTTTTTGTTTTTTTTTTGTTTTGTTTTTTGTTTCCATCGTATTTAATTTTTCTGTTATTATTAGAACAACTTCAATTAAACTGTATATACAAAAATTAATAAAACAACTTAAATAGTAAGTGGGGATATAGTACAGTCTGGATATAATATTAAAAGGATTTATTAAGGAGGTCGGCAGGGTGCGATCTTCTCAGCCGTCTCGCCACCCTAAATCCTGCCATTCTGCGTCGTTTTAGAAGGCACCTTGCTAGATTATTTCAATGATTTTTCAACCTCTCCATATATTTTTTGGCCAGACGATTTATCATATCGCCAATTTTCGGTATTTTTAAGTCGTTCTCAAGGTCCGCCGTTCGCATGAACCAAGTAGCACCAGTAAGCATACTCAATGTCTTGGCCTGCAGTACTCCCACAATCGTGATGTTTGACATCGATGCTATGCCATACACCTGCAAACCATATCGCCAAGCAGGAGCAATTAGTGCTTTGTTAATGTTCACCTTATTTCCCAAGGACAATTTATTCCTGCTATTTAAAAGTCAATGCAACTTACCAATCCTTTGTCTTATTTCGTGATACTTGAAATATGCGTCTTGAACGTTAGCCACCTATCCAAATACACACCCAGGTATTTGTAACCTAAATGGTGTTCCAGAAGCTGGTTTCCAATGCAAATTACCGGACAGAAATCCGGCCGTAAGGCGTACGTCACATTGGCACATTTGTTTTTGTTAATGCAAATGTTCCAACGTCGTGTCCAGAATTCAAAAATATGCAGGTATTGCTGCAGTGAGTCCGTGGCTTCGTAAATGCACTTGTTTCTGACGAGGAAGGCCGTATCGTCTGCAAACGTGGCAAAGATTAGATCCAGGGGATCCTTCAGTGGGCATTTCGTGCGTGAATAGGGTATAGAGTGTAAGCCCTAAAACCTTACTCTGGGGGACATCTGCACAAATAGCTTTGACGATACACTCCACACCATACAGTACCACTGAGAAGGTCCTGTTCTCAAGGTAGCTGAGCACGATTAACCATAGTTGAGGCGGCAAGAGATTCTTTAGGTGACTGAGCAGCCCGTCGTGCCAAACTCAGTCGAAAGCCTGCTTTATGTCAATATACGCTGCCACCACGTACTCCTTAGACTCAAATCCTTCGAGAATAAAGTTAACAACGCTATTCAGCTACTCTGGAGTTCCGTGGGACTTGTGAAAGCCAAATTGAAAGGAAGGAACTATTTGCTTTACCTTTTTTAAGTCCAGGATCCGTCTCAGAAAACAGCGTTCAAAGAACTTTGCTGCAGTGGGTAGCAGGCTAATTGGCCTGTAGGAATCTAAGGTGTAAGGGCTCTTGCCGGCCTTATGAATCAAGCAAATTCTCGCCTTCTTCCATTGTTTCGGAACATATAATGATCTCAGCACTAAATTAAAAATGAGGACCATAAGTGTAAAGTTGTCCAGTCTATCTTCACCTTTTTAGTGTTCAACCCTTTATTATGTGTTGAGACTTACTCGACTGAAATGGGAGCAACCGGGAGGCATAATTGTCCGGCGCTTTTAAGTCTCATCTCGATCTGGCGAACCCTGAGTTCTGAGCTGGTATCAAATGGCTGAGATCGAGCTTCCGATTCCTCGGCAAAAGCCTCGGCTGGCTCTCTTAAAAATCTAGCATAGGATCCGTCAGCCTTCTTGATTGGAAATTTTGGGGTTGCCTGTTGTTTATACCTTCTCGCCAGCTTCCACAAAGAGTGCTTTGTGGTATCGTCGGGGGAGACATATTACAAAAACTTGCCATTTTCTTCCTGTTTATGGAGCGTCAGCAGCTTTTTGAATCTATTCGACACTCTACGAAAAACCCTGCCCACAAAAGGTTCCCACTAGTGGCAAAACTGCCTCCTAAGTCTCCTCATAATAAGCAGCAATACTTCAATAGCTGGGGGAAGTCTAGAACGCCCTCTTGGGCCATGTATTGGATTTAAGGGGGCGGCAATGAAAACAGCTGAGTGCACCTTATTTAGGAAGATCGAATGCGCGTCTTCAATGTCTTCGGGCATCAGGATTTCCAAGTTTAAATTTAGAGATTCATCCATATCTCGGCGAAATGCAGCTAAGTCAGTTCCAGGTGGCAGCAGTCATTCTTTTATTGTTTTGATCTTCGAAGTAGAATCAAAATCAACCACAAGGGGGAGATGATCAGAGGAGAGTTGATACTCAGTCCTGATAGACAACTCGTCCGAACGCAACCCATTATAAATGAAGAAATCAATAGCGCTGGGTGTGTGCCTTTGGGCGTAAGGGAAATGGGTCGCTTGACCAGTTGCCAGGATTTGAGCTGTTGAGTTTTACACAAGTTCCTGTAAACAGTTACCCCTTGTATCCGCTCTAAAGTTACCCCAGAATCTGCTTTTGGCGTTGAAGTCTCCACCTATGAAAAATATTCTTCCTAGATTGTTTAAAAGATCTTCGAAGTCTACAGATGACCAATAAAGATGCGGAGGTAGCTATAGTGCAGAGACTATTAACTCCCCCCTACTGGTTGAAATCTGGATGGTGGCCATCTGTAATTTCGCTGTTCTCACTGGCTCTTGTAAAGAATAGCAGATTTCATGCTTAATAAGCACAGCCGCTCCTCCTCTAGGCCAGTTGCTGGGATGGTCTGCCTTGTGAATATTGTAGCCAGGTATAAAGATCTGGACTCCAGTTTGCAGCCATGTCTCAATGATGAGGAACACATCAATGTTATGGGCGGTAAGGAAATGCTTAAGCTCCTCAACATGCCCAGAAATTCCATGAGCATTCCACAATCCAAGGCTGAGTGGACGGGGCATCATTTACGGGCATTCACAAAATTGAGGCTTAATTGTTTGAGGAACTGATTGCTCTCCTTCAGTTCATTAAACATTAATGTAATTGTGTCAACTTTGGCTGTGAGGGCTGTTATTGCAGCCTCTAACCTGCTAATGCTGTCAGGGGTCTGTGGCGATTGCTGTAGATGCACATCTCTGTTGTTAACTTTGCAAGACCTCTTCGGAGGATTAGTTAAATGCAAACAAGCACAAAGTGTGTCTGCATATGAGGTGTCTCAGTTGACCATTACCTCCGGGACGTAACTCACTCTTCTCATAGAATCTTCCCTGTTGCTGCCACGCGCCGTAATTGATATATTGCGTTTCAGGCTGTTTAATTTCTTTTTGAAAACTCGGCAATCCTTACTCCAAGCAGCATGTTTCACACCGCATCAATGTCAAGGAACATTTTCTCGGCTTCGGCAAGTGTTTCAGTGGTCTCATCCTCATTCCCAGCATCAGATAGCAGAGCAAAGCGATTTGATGATGTGCCATGACTTTCCAGAGAAATAGAAGATTCCACTCTTTGGGCGGGACGAAACCATGACGGGAAAGTGGACTGGGTGGTTTTTTGACGCAGCCGTCTGCCAACACACCTGAGCATAAGGAGTCGCAGTTGTGGTACAAATCGCGACCGTGCTAAAAGAAACAGCTGGCACCGGGGCAGCGCCAGTCAAAAATTGACTATGCAAAACAACGAACGTTGTTGTTGTTGTCGTAGTTGATGTACAGTTGTCATGTACCCATGAGGTATCATTAGGAACCCGCCGCCACTCTGAGTCAGATAGATTTGAGTCATCTCTGTTAGAACCGCTAACACCCGAAACGTCGCTAAGATGCCGAATTTTTACCATTTTTAATGAATTTGCCGCAGCGCGGCGAACCGAATGGCGCTTAATTTTACCCGTTCTTATTTTTTATTTTATTTTCAACTTAGGTTATAGCAAAAGGAATATCCTTCCTTAATTTATTTTAATTCTTCACTTGACTTTTTTGACACAAGGTACAACTAAGAATCCAAAAAGGATTTGAGGATTGAAAGGGTAGTTCTTGTTTCAATTGGGATAATGTTGGATTCATACAGTATATTGGTGACTAGGATGCATAATGAAAGCTTTTATGATGTAAATGATCGAATTGGTGTTACAGTTAAGTTTGTTGCTTGATAAACATTTTATTATGTTTAGGTGTTTAGAGAGTTGTATTGAGAGGTTGTTAATATGTTTGTTCCATTTGTAATTTTTGGCTATAGTAATTCCGAGAATTTTCAGTGGATCTACATTTTCTAGATCAGAATGAAGTTGGAAGTTGAAGTTTACATTTGGTAATTGAGAGTGATGTACCAGAATAATTGTACCATTTGTTTATATCGAAAAAAAGAGCATTGATATTAAGTGTGTTAGCTTCTGGGTCGATTTTATGTACAATTGTGTAATCAGCATAGTCGGAGAAATCAAAGATTTTGTGTTTTGCTATTGCTTTATTAAGTTTGTTGTATGCTATTATGAAGAGTATGACAGATAAGGCCGAACTTTTTGCTGTGGAAGATGAGGAAGCCGTGTGTTCAATTATTTTTCTATTTGATAGTAAGTTTATTATGGATTTTTTTTATTTTTGGACCAATTTTTCAATCATTGAGCTCGTCAATAATTGTATGAATGCCTACCCTGTCAATCTCTTTAGCGACATCTAGGGATAGAATGGACATGTCATTTTTTCTTGAGAGAGCGTGATCTGATAATCCAGCTTAGCTAGAGTATGCTGGGAAATTCCCTTTTAATTTATTTAGTGCAGCTTTTAGCTCAATTAGTATGATGTCGTTTTCCAGGAACATTGCATCTGTGGATGTTTATGTTGTATGAATAAAGGATGAAAATTGCTGTCTTGTGATGAATTTGACCAGTGGTTGCAAAGTGTTTGGGCTACTTCAGATTTATTTACTATGAATTGAGTTGAGTCATTGCGGTTGGTAAGACAGTGGATGTCGCAACGTATTTGTAAACCATATAGACGGTCTATGCTGTCTATGTGTGTGATGGTGTTTTGTGTAGGTAAGTGAGTTGGGGAGCCGTTATTTAGTGTGGTTAGGGATGATTCGTTAATGTATTTGAAGAGTGAATTACCTCTGGAGTTGTTGGTTTTGTGATCCCCACTAGTATGCCAGCTATTGAAGTCTCCTCTGATAAGAACTGGTAGTTGTAAGCTATTGAAAGTGTTTCTAAGGTTTTCCATATTTAAAGGTTTGTTGGTTGGGATGTAAGATGATATTATAATGAATTTAATTTTGGATTGTATTGTTACCGCTACGGAGTCGAAATGACAGTTGAGATTTATTTCTTCTTGTTGTATGGACTTGTGTATTAGTAAAACAACGCCTCCATATGGATTAGTCGAATTGTTTCTATGATATAGGGTGTAATTTATAAGTGTGGTGATATTGAGGGGCGAGTGAAAATGAGTTTCTTGTAAAGAGATAATTTTTGGGTTGTGGCTTTTTAAGTTGAAATTGTTAATATATCCATTAAGGTTCCATTGAAGGATTTTTAGCATAGTGTTTTAGCTTAGAGAAATTAATGATTTTGGGTGAATTGTTAGTGCAGTTGCGCGAATGTGATTTAGAGTACCCCCTCTTAATTGATTGATAGTCAAGAGAGAAGGGGCATGTATGAGAAAGATGCGACATATAAAATGTTTATAAAGTTTTACGATATTTCAACATTATTTTCATGATCAGTTGTGAGATCTTGGGTTTTAGAGCGTTTATGTTCAAATTTGTTGTTGGCTTTAATTTGTTGAATATTTTTAATTTAAGGTCGGAGCTGAGATGTGAAGATAGTTGGTGGTTTTTGTCAAGGTTTTTGTATCTTCATGTCATAGTCGGTGATGTCGTCATATGAGTTTACCTTTCTGGTCTGCTTTTGCTGCTTAAGAGTGTGGGTTTGAGTGGCTGGAGTAGCCGTAGATACTTGTGTACTTTTTGATTCTTCGTTTGTGTTGGATGATAGGTGACTCTTTTTGTTGGGGCAGAGGCTGCGTGGTGTGTTGGTGGTTTAGCTTCTTGAGGCAATTAGTTAGATAGTACTTTGGAGTATTGATAGGTGAGTATGACGGCTGTTATATATCTGTAATGCTTTTTTGTGGTCGAATTTTGGAATGGTTTTGATTTATATAAGTTCCTGTTGTTTAACAAATGCTGGACATTTTTTATCCATCGGGCTGTGATTATTGTTTTTGTCTGTGTCATATTTGCAATTTATGCAGAATTTTTCATTGCTGCAAGTTTTGTTTTCGGCGGTGTGATGTTCGGCAGAGAAATTGTTGCAAGTTTTATTGCTTTTGCAGTTGGAAGAAGGGTGTCCAAGGCGTCGGCAGTTATGTCGTCTGAGGGGAAGTGGAACGTGTGGTCGTACGTTCACTTTTTCGTATCCGATTATTATTTTTTCTCGTAGGGAATGTGTAGCAAATGGTATGATAATAAGGCCTGTTTCTTTCAAGATGTTTTTTTCTTTCTTCATAATTTTACTTGTTTCAGAGACATTTTATGGCTTTAGGTCTTCAAGTACATCGGCTTCAGGAATGTTGCATAACTCGTTAGAGTATATGACTCCCTTTTAGAAATTTAATGTTTTGTGTTCGCATGCTGAGACTGAGAAGTCAGCAAATAATGTTAGTTTTATGAGTTTTTTCGCCTGGGTTAGACTTTTTTTTGGTGAGCAGGGTGCCAGCTCTAGTTTTTTTTGCATATTTTTAATTCTCCGTGGCAAGTGTAATCAATCACTTGTTTGATTAAAAACGGTGTGACGTTTTCAAAGGTTTTATCAGCTGTGTTGTTTATTATTATGTGTTTTGCATCAACATTCGTTATTTTATTATGTGGAAAAAGTCTGATTATGTCGGGTGGACGAGACATTGTTGTTGGTTTTATTGTTTTTGGGCTGCTGCCGTATTGATAAGACTGAATCACTAACTGTCTTTTGTGTTGTATTCTACCGTAAATCTTCTTTGAGTTCTTGTTTGTTTATTAGTTTACTTTGTGTATAAAATCAATAGCACGAAGGGTATGTGATCGCGCGACTTAACACTGCGAAGTTCAAAGTGGAACTGAAGTTAGTATATAAGGAGGACACAAATAAAAAAGTAGAGAAGAGTAATTAAGAAGTCGGTTAAGCAAGAATGTTAGACAGTAAAAAACAAATAAGAAGCCAGATGTTAAAAAGTAACTCGAACGGAGTTATTCTTGTTAAAATAAACCAAAAACGAGTTTATAAAATTGGCGCAGTCCGTAGGATTCGTTGTTCATCCAAGGATGCAGTGATACAAAAAAAAATATATATAGTGCAAATATTTTGAAAATTGTGTAGACACTATATGTAGTGCAATGAAAACGAAACCATATTAAAGTTCGTTAACACCACTACAGATACAAACACACAATGTGGCAAAATTACAAACAAAAAAAAAACCGCGAGAATAGACGAAACCGATTCAACGAAAGAAAAATAGCTAAACCAGAGCTAAGTTTGCTGGAGCAACTAGCAAAAAGGGATCAACAGCTTAAACAACTACAGATCGCCTACATAAAACTTCAAGAAAACTACGCCCACGAGCCCAAAAGAAGCGAACTATTAAGAAGTGTGGGATACTTACCAACCTTTACGGGAACTGGAAAGGTAAAAGTGAATGCATTTTTTATTAGTACCGAATATCTTCTATCAACCATTGACAATGTGTCGTTATGAAAGAATACGTGAGTTCGATCTTCTATAGGACAGGCCAAGTATGTAGTCATCAACATTCCTTAACCAGATAATTAACCAGATAATTGGGATCAAATCAAGGCAACTTTGAAGTTATGTTGCCGACCCGATACGGTGCCACATCAAATCTACAGAATGATCGGCACTTTAAAAGCTAACACAGTGAGCGAATTAGTTATAGAAATTCAAAATATAAAATATAAGGCAGTCGAATTAATTGCATATTATAGGGGTGATCATTGCATTGATTTATCAAATCTCGAAAGCTTGCTTATAAATACAATCAAGGAAATAACTCAGGGTACACTTTTAGACAAAATTTACTACGAAGGAGACTTGTAGTAGACAGTATCATAGAAACAATGACGAAAACACGATATGAAGAGAGTTGTATTCGACAAGAATTTAAAAAATATAGGAAAAACAAAAATACGACGAAGCAACACACACAACGCTATCAACCAAATAATAAAGATCAATTCGCAAACCCAAAAGAGTATGATCTTTCCCAACGAAACAATTGTAATATGCAAACAAATAGATACAACATTAACAATTCAGGACAATACCGTAGGGACTTTAATATTTAAAACAACAACAATTCAGGACAATATCGTACGAACTTCTATTCCTACAACAATGACAAATTTAATAAATATGAACGATTTGAGAGTTCAGGTCGAGTTACTTTTCAACATCTGGCTCTTTATTTCTTTTTTACTGTCTAACATTCTTGCTTAACCGATGGAAATAGACAACATAGAGAGAGATAGAAATCTTCAACAAGATTACGTACATTTTACTTACAGTGAAACCAGAACACTTACAGTTAGAGTTGATATGGAAAATCCAATATTGTTTTGCGAAGAAGGTTATGATTGCCTACTAAATATAACTTTAACAATTGACGACCGAAAATACTGTGCATTAATATATACAAGAGCTAGGTTTAGCTTGATAAATTCAAACATGCGACTATTTAAGGAAATACCACTTAACAAGCCAATAACCTTTAGAAGGCTAACTGGAAAATAGAGCATTAATAACGAGACACATACTGAAGTCTCATGTGAATTCAATGTACCAAACGAAGCCAGAGTTTATTGGAAAGTGACACCATTGAAAGGCAAAGAATATAATTTTATCATAGGCAGATATTCTGAAACAACCTAAGTTTGAAATAAATATGAAAGAGGGAGAAATATAATATACGAGAGGTATGCATAATAGAGGCAACATCTAACAAATTGAATAATCTGGAATTAAGTCACCTAAACGAGGAAGAGAATATTGAGGTAACAAAAGTACTTACAAGATTCGGAAAATTAAGTTAATTTACAACAGAGGTACCGCACGAAATAAAAACTATTACAGCCGAACAAATTAACTTTAAATTATATAGATATCCCCCTCAACATTAAGTAGAAGTACGCAAACAAAAAAGGAATGGAATAACAGGTTATTATTAGAAAGAGCAACTCTAGATATTCAAGTCCATTAATTGTAGTACCTAAAAAGATCGACAATTCCGGTAAACAAAAGTATCGGTTAGTGGTAGACTATAATTAAATCACGTAACAATTGATGATAAATATACCTTAACTAACATAGATTCAATTTTAGACAAGTTAGGCAGAGCACAATATTTCACCTTATTTACCAAAATGTATCATCAAAATGTAGTTAAAGATTTAGCCAAAGGTAAAGCAACGGATACGACAGCATCGACAACAACAAATATACATGCACAAGATCAAAACAAAACAAATCGAGAAACAGCTACAAAAATGCAATCGATGCGCCAGGTATTTAGCTAGTAATTAATAATATTATATACAGAATTATTTACACATATAAATCTTAAGATTAGGTATATAACTAGTAATAATATTTATATACAGAATTTAAATTTTATTTACTCGCTAATATCTTAAGATTATGACAGTAGTTGTCTGAAATTTCCTAGCCGATCTGTTTGCATGATTTCTTAATATGTTGTTATTTCGTCCTCAACTAGGGCTATATTGAGATCATGGTATATACGGCTCTTTTTATTCGTATGCCGTATCGCCATACCGGCGCGACTACTCGGTTATAGACCGTTATTTTGCTCTGCAAGGATAATCGGCTTCTGATACCTAATAAACAATGGAGACGACACAGCCTGTTTCTACAGGTCGCTCCTGTGACTTGTATGTGTCGCCGAAATGTGAGTCGTTTGTGCAGGATGACCCCCAAGTACTTTGCTTCAGTTTTGAGTTCCAACATCACACCGTTGACCGAAATGGCAGGAGGGATACTTGTTCTGAGAGTGAAGCAAACGTTGGTACTTTTGCTCGGGTTAAGTTGGACATTCCACCTCCGTGTCCAGACTGTCAGCTTAAATAATTCTATAGGACAAGGTTGCTGGTAGCGCTGGAAGAGTTGCTGACCATGACACAAACATCATCCGAATATAACTCCATAGGCAGGGACCTGGGCGGTATTCCGAGGGCTGTATCATCAGTCATGTCAGCAGTAAATAGTGAGTATAGGAAAGGTCCCAGCACACTTCCCTGAGGAAAACCCGCCCCCACAGGATGATGGCGCGACAGCGTCGCCCTCCCCGAGGGAGGATTTGACTTTCTGCAGCACCCCTTGTTGCCATACGCGATCAAATCTTTGAGCAACATTTAGGATTACCGCATTACAAAACTTCTTCCTCTCAAACGCCTTTAGTATGTCGTGAGTGGTTCTGTGCAGCTGCTCCACGGTTCCATGAACCGCTTGAAATCCGAATTGGTGGTTGGGAATAAGATTTCTTTCCTTGGCTATTTCAGCTAATCTGACACCAAACAGTCGTTCCCATACCATTCCAATTTGATTTGTCTTCTGGGTCACGAGAACGTTGGAAAATCTTACGAAGTCTACGCTTCTCTTCAGTCTTGCAATTAGTTTAAATGTCGCATTGAAGTGGAGCGGCTGGTGTTCGGTAGCACGTTTAGCTTCAGTAGCAGCGTCATAAATTTTAAGGTTGAAGAGTTCGATAGCGTCCTCAATGTTTTGTCCAGAGCTCAATTCAACTCAGCAAAACAGTTATTGTTAATTGTATATGTTAATTGTATGGCCCTGAAATTTTCCAAATATGTGTCTTTACTAACGAGGCGCTCAATTTGCGGGAAACATCTGGCAGATGTGTTAAAATAGATTATTAAGGGAAGATGATCAGAGCTTAAGACGGGGCGATTAGACACTTGTAGTTAGCAGTGCGGAATGTGTCTGCAAAGGCCGAAGTCTAGACATGATGGGCGCTGTGATTGAGCAGTTGGATATCTGGTTAGGGTTTGCCAGTAGCTAAGATGCTAATAGATGTTGCAAGAGCCTGATCAACCAGGGCACAACCCCTACCATTAGAGCGGGCGGATCCCCAAAGTTGATGGTGAGCATTCCAGTCTCCGCATAGCAGAAATTTTCTGTTCATAGAACCAATTAGACCGTTGACTATATTTGTGGTCCATACAGCACGAGGCGGGCAGTAAATCGCACCGATTTCGACGTTGCCCGCGACGGTGGAGACAATCGCTGTGGGAACTTGAAAGCAGTTGGTTCGTTAAGGGGCAGTTACAAAGTGCTGAATGTCTCTTCTGATTAAAATTGCAAATCCTTGCAAATCCTTTTGACTAAGTGAATCTGGTGAGTTTTCTGCGTAGGATAAGTAGCCGTATAACTTGAGGGATTCTGAGCCAGTCAACCACGTTTCGGACACTAAGATAATATGGATATCATGCAACTGTACGAAACACTCAAGTTCTCGCATCTTGTTGGATACGCTTCTGACGTTCCAGCACATTATCTTTATTGGGTGTGGAGTCATTTGGAATGACGAGCACTGAGTAGCTCCAGAATCTGGGACTACATACGCATCATCTGCTCCTGAAGTGACACCAGACTTCTGATCGATCCGTTGAGAGAGTTGAAGGACACAAGCAGCGAATTGAGAACGTCCGCAACATTGTTTAGCTGAGTGGTGATGTCTGAAGATTGGTTGTGCGGCTGCTGCTGTTTTTCATTATGAGTCGCATTAGATCGGTTGCCTGCAGGCAATTCCGCGTATGATGCTGAGTAGAACGCTGGATTCTGGTTTGCACAGGAGAGGGATCATCTACAGGAGGACGCTTTAATTTAGGAGCATTACGCTGATTTCTTTTAATATATTTTAGATACGCAGGACAGCCTTTATAGTTGACAGGGTGCTCCTGATCGCAGTAGGCACACGTTGCGGGATCCGTTATCGGGCTTATGTAGTCAGCCGATTTGTGTTCATCGCCACAACGTACACAGGTCCGAGTGTGTCTGCAATAGCTGGAAGTGTGGCCAAAGTCTTGTCATCTACGGCACTGCTTCACATCCTGCTTTTTACGAGCCTAATCAATTTTTACCTTTTGGCCAACTAGTTTACATATGTTTTTAAGCTCAGCTTTATTGCTACCAGGAGCAATGCTAACGAAGAAGAGACTCATAGGTAATCCGGTGGAGCGGTTTATAGGGCAGTGCACATTTGAAAATTTATGACCCAATTTCTTGAGAGAGTCGGCGATTTGGTCAGGGGGTGTGTCGAAATGCAGGCCCTTAATATGGATTTTGTACGGCTTTTCTTCTTTCAGGTATGTGTAATATTCGACATTAAGTTTGTTAAGGTTACTTTGGATCACGCGGTAGGTGTCTCGATCATTGGCATAGATCCGAGTAACGCCTCCCACCGAAATTCTTGTGTCAATATTAGCTGGGTCTACAATGGTATTGAGCATATTTTGCAAATACTGGAAACCTTTAACTCCACGCAGAGTTATTGGTGGAGGCTTAGATTGGTTTTGGTGGAAATTAGCACTCTTAGCAGCCTTTGCAGAGTCTGAATTTACAACGGTGGCAGAGGATGGTGCAGCGTTTGAATTGACAGCGGCGGCAGAGGACGCAGCCGCGCCTCTGTTAAATTTTGTGGAGCTGGTTTTGTGCCCACGCGCTGTAGGTATGTGTGTTAGTGGAGAAAGAGAGCCAACGGAGCCGACCGACATATTGTCGGCTTCGGATGCATCATCGGTGTCCTCATTAGTTGCAGAAGCCAGAATACTGAAACGATTGGTAGAGTATTTCCCATGACTGCCAGTTTGAGTCGTCAATATGGCATTGCCTGAGCTGTAGCTACATTGATTTGGACGCTTAGCAGAGGGTGGATATAGTGTCTTACTGATCTTTCACTTAAATTTTTTTGTTTGAAAGCAGCGCACATCAAAACTGTCAGTAACAGCTGAGTAATGTTGCTGCACAGATATCATTATAGGCGCTGTTGTTGTAGTGGTAGTAGTTGTGGTTATAACCGTTGTGGTCGTCTGCACAGAAGTAATGAGTGTGAAGTGAGTGAGAGTTAATGAGCAAAATAAGCATTTGCTGTATTATAAGTGACAGCTATTGCAGATAGAGACGGCTTAACAGTGACATCCAGTGCAGGGCTGCAGTTCATAGTGTTATAGCCAGGGATGAAGCAGTTACTGTTAGCTGTGCAGACTTGGACTTGGACAGTGCTGCCAAAAATGTTAGAGGGTGCCATATTAAAGTAGATTGCAAGATGGGGACATGAAGAGCTACTGTGGGACTCGGTGACATAAATGTTGTTGTTGGAATAGCTTTGATCGCACATGTGCTAAGCCAGCACAGGGAATATAGCCTCACTTATAAAAATCGATCGAATGCCCCTTATGGGCACAATAAATAGATTACAATTAATTGAACACTAAGAACTTAATTTTGTGACACCTTGGTGAAGTTGTCCATATATGGAAGGTTCTTATTTACAGAGTTTCACGCACACGAGTTAAGCGCACAACCTCGCAGTTTTACACGCGACTCGAAAATCTCTGCGCTGTAGCCAAATAATCTTTCAACCGCCACACCACAAACGCGTAGTTGTACAATGTTCCAACTGTTAAAAGTATAGCCATACGAGAAACATTTTGAACAAGGGACCACATATGTGTTAAGTGCGCAGGTAAGCACACAACCATTAACTGCAAAATACCCAAACCAAATGCGAACTACGTGATGGTGCACATACGGCTAACTACAAGGGCAGCATAGTGTATAAGACATTTAAAATTTGACGTTTCCCTTCCCTCAATTAGAAAAGCCCCAAAAAAAGTGATCAATCGACAGCGTATCAAGAATCAAACAAAATAAAACAGGGAGTAACCTACGCCCAAGTCGCATCAACTACTCAAGAGAACAATGTATTGTGTTTGTGCTTGGGCTTAACAGACGTGTTTTGAATCTGCTCCGCTTTTTGACTTTGATTAACATTTGGCAATTAACTTGTATATTGTCGTTTTCGATCGTTACTAATATTTAATTTCTTTCCGGTGTTAAGTGAATTTATTTTTGGTGTATCTCTCATTTCACCCGTATACATTTTGTACTTATCAATGTTTAATTATTTTCTAAAGTACAACATTTAAATTTGGCTTTCTTGTGTATTAAGTTCAATCTCTTTTTTTCCCGCTTTGATCTCCCTTTAAAATTATTTTTTCTATTTTAGTCTTTTTATGTTTCCTTCTTGCTCTCCATACAGTATTATTTTTAAACAACGGTATTTCCTCCGGAAAAATATTATTACTCACCTCACGTTTCTTTTTGCAATTCTATCTCCGTCTAGCTGAGAGTGTCAACATTCGGGCTTAAGACATTGTGCTTTTTTACACAGTGTGCTGATATTCACAAATTTTGAAAATAAATTTTTTTAAATATTTCACTCTTAAGTTTATTTATTGTTATTTTTTTATTTATTTATTTTATTTTTGCTTACTTATTGTTTATTTGATATATACATAAATTTTTGAGATTTTATAAATTTATACAAAATTTTTTTAAAAATTTTTTTATTTTTATTTATTTTTAAAGCTTACTTTTTTTTCATTTATTTTCATTTTATTAATCATTTTGTCCTATCTTATTTATCTTATTTTGCTTTTAATTTATTTTATATCTTGTTACCTACGTTTTCTAAACTTCGCCCAAAATGTGTTGCTGTATTCGGGCTTGCACCAACAAAGACAACTTTAATAATGTTAAGCTTAGAGGGGTCTCGTGTTGGATGTGCGATAACATCGCCCAACTTATGTGCGCTGGGTTGACTGGCCGTGACTATGGCCGACTTAACGGTATAGCTAAACCTGCATGTGGTGGCATCAGGTAGTCTTGCCCCACCTATCTCAATCGCCAGGGGAACTTCCCATGATCTACCACCGTATGCGAATTAAATACCAAAAACCTAAGAAACTATTTACTGAGCTCACCGCAGAGTTTAATGCTGGGCGCCGAAATGTTTATGGAGTACTCTTTTGACTCGATTCTAACGTCGAATGCAGTAAAACTGCAGCCATTATCCCCTCACAATCTTGCGCCTGCCACTGCGCATTATTTTACCACTTCCTTTACCCACTTATTCTTCTGTACTTTCTTCAATATCTAACCAATCATCCCATCCCGCTCCAATTCCAGTAGCTCCTTCTACCAATATCCCCTCTATTACTTCTTCATCTGTCGCTTTCAACTTTCCCTCAACTTATTGTTTATCTTCCCTTATATTCATAAGCTTAATTTTTCTAGCCCTAGAGAAGGCTCTTCTTTCAAATTTTCAGTTTCTATGGAAGTAGTTTCTATCATTTGTAAACTAAATTCTGGCCTGCCTATATGGTGGTTCATGAGTTTATTCCTATCTCCGAAATCTCCGAAAAACTAACTCTACATTTTCAAAATGTTAGAGGGCTAAAGTCTAAACTTTCTTCGTTTTATCTTAGAACTTTTTTTTTCAGATCTGACATTATCGTTTTCGTTAAGACTTGGCTTCGCCCTGATGTTTCAACTCTGAAATTTTCAATAACTCTAACTCTACGTTCCGTAAATTCGATATGGCCGCCTAGATGGTGTAGTTTTAATCTCTGTTCTTTCATTTTTTTCGTCAGAACTGGTCTCGCTTGACGATATTGAAAAAATTGAATTCATCTGCGTCAAAATTTTATTCCCTAATTATAACATTCTTATTACTTGTTCATATATACATCCTTCATTGTCCGAATCAGTCTACTTGGATTAAGAGAAAGGTATCAAGAATGTATTAAAGCTCAATTAATATTTTGCTTGTTTTGGGTGATTTTAGTCTTCCCTCTATAAATTGAATTTATTTTAGTGGTTCCAATATCCCCCTTCCTTCTGTAGACAGTGAGTTCAAAGATATGTTGCTGGATCTCTCTCTCCAGCAAATAAATCATATTTCCAACATCAAACATTGTATGCTAGACCTTGTGTTTTCTAACTGCCATGAAATTACCTCACTGTAGAGATCCTCTCCATTGTTAATTACAGAAGACACCTACCACCCCACTCTTGTGGTGACACTAACTCCTAACCAACTTCTGTCTGCATCTGATTCAACTTGTGCTAAGCCAAGACAAGCTTTTAATTTTAAACATACTAATTTCAATCGTCTTAACTCATTGCTTGCTTTCATGGACTGGTTAATATTAAGTTCTTGTTCTGATATTGATATTGCCGTGCGGTTTTTCAACACGACCATGCTGGATTATATCAACAAAGGTGTGCCTAAAGTGCATGTTACCGACGATTCTAGGCGTCCGCCTTGATTAATTTATATAAAATTGTATAAATTTGGTCTGTCTAAAAAATATTAGGAATCGGTTATTTAAAAAATTTAAACGCTCTTGTTCTGCAACTGATTATGCAAATTATGCCGCGGCTAGTAGTAAATTCAATATTTCTAATCAATCTTGCTAGAATAGATATTTGCGCAAAGTAAAAGTTTATATTAATCGAGATCCCAAGAATTTTTTTAATTCATCAAAATCAAAAACAAATCAGAGTTATTTCCAACTAGTATGGAGTTTGATGGAGTTGCAAGTAGCTCTGATGATGGGATTGCGAACCTTTTGCCTCAATTTTTCCATGGCATCTCTTCTTATAGTGCCTGTGGAAAAAGTTCTCCTTACCCTTATAAAATTGATGAATTTAATCACTTCAATTTGTCGTTTATTGACGGTATTGTATTTGCGATATCTAAAATTGGTTAAACACTCTCCTGGACCGGATAATATTCCTAGTTGTAGTTTAAAAAGTTGTGCTGACAACTTATATATTCCCCTTTGTACCTCATTTAATTTTTCCTTAATTACTTCGTCTATGCCAAGTGGTTGGAAATAATCCTATATAATTCCCTTATTCAAAAAGGGTAGTACTTCTGATAAATCGACCTACAGGGGTACTGCCAAGCTGTGTGCAATTCCTAAATAGTTTGAGCAGATTATCAGTGATTATCAACAGTTCTATATTCGCCCATTGTTTGGTATATCTCAGAATGTTTTTGTAAAGAACCATTCAGCGGTAGCCAATCTGTTGGAATTTACTTTTATTGTCAATCACAACTTCTCGGTAGGTAGCCAAACTGATGTTATCTAGACCGACTTCAGTATAGTTTTCGATAACGTATCGCATGCTTTGCTCATAACATAACTCAAAGCTTTTGGTTTCCCTTTTCCATTGGTTCGATGGCTGGAATCTTACCTTGATCATCACGCTCAAAGGGTACTTTTTAAGTCCTCAATATTTAAGTCTATAAAGGTAACATCAGGTGTTCCTCAAGGCAGTCATTTTGGGTATTTGATCTACCGACCTTCATCAAACACTCTCAGATCTTAATTTATGCAGATGATTTAAAACTAATTTCATCCTTAATAACCTTTCTCACAAGATTTTCCTTCAGAGTGACATAGACTCTTTATCTCGTTGGTGTTCCAATAACTGTTTAATCCTCATTCATCAGCAAATACAAAGTTATGTCCTTTTTTCGCGGAGCCCTTATTTCGAATTTTTATTACATTAACTCAAATATTTATATTGTATTTCCCAGTTTAACGACCTTGGTATTTTGATGGACTCGAAGTTGCATTTCGGTACCCACATTTCCACTTCGGTCTCTAAAGCTAGGGTTGCCCTTGGCTATATTAAACGCTGGTCTAAAGAATTTGATTATCCATATACTACTATGCTATATACTATACATTTAAGACTGATAAGACCTATTCTGGAGTATACGTCTTGTGTCTGGGATCCTCAATATAAGATATATATCGATCGTATTGAGTCGGTGCCAAAGCTATTTCTACTTTTTGGTCTCAAAAACTTGCACTGGGATTCTAATTCTTATAGGTGTCGCCGCAAATTGATCAACCTCCCTACCTTGTCTAGTCGTAGAACGGTCATTGGTGAATCTTTTATGTATAATCTCATTTATGATAGTATTAACTCACCTTTCTTATTACTAATGATTAACTTTAGTGTTCCAGCTCGTCCAACTAGAAACTATTTTGCTATTACTCTTCCCTTTTGTAGAGCTTCTTAGTTGCAACATGATCCATTCTATGTCTTATGCAAATCTTTTAATACCCACTTTGCGTGTGCTGCTCCCCCACCTCTGCTTATGTTATAAAAACTAAATTGTTGGCATCGTTGAATTAATGCACAACTTATTTTCTAAACTGTTAACCTGCATATTTTCTTCTTGTTTGAATAGTCTATGCCATTTTAGGTATTGAATTCTAAATTGAGCTTTAGTTTAATCGTGTACACTGATTATGTTAGTGGCTGATGATGTTTTTATCTGTAGCCAAATATTTAGTACGTAGACATTAGCTTTGGTATCGCATGATCACCAAAAAAATTAGCAATTAAAAACAGCTGAACCCAGTCTATGTGACTGGGTTAATTTTGATGCCACTTGGCCCATGTGAGATCAGTATGTGGTCATTGCGTACCTACTAAATCAATGAAAAAAAAGTGCCGTATTTTCAATAATAATGTTAAAACTTAACACTCTTTCTCGCTTTCGTTAACGGCATCAGCTGTTCAGTACATATACGTACAATTACTTGTGATTTAAGTCTCTCAGCTGCTGTTGTTATTACCGTTCCCCCTCTCTTGGGATAAACCAAACAACAAATAGTGTACGTGTGCAGTAATTAACGACTACGAGCGGTTTCGTTTTCATCAGTTGTTTGATTTCACTTCTGCTTGTTTCGACCTGACTAACGCTAGGATTCACAAGCTTAAATATGTATATTTACATGTGTAAATATAATTAGGCATAGACAGACAAGTGCTTAAGAAAACATTCATATGCCCACTTGGCTTACTTATGCCAGAGGGGAATTTCATTTATTTTTTTTATTTTTTAAATTTCTTCGCTTGCAAATATTCTTTCGTTCCGTTGCTGCAGTGGACATATGAAAGTACCCACGTTCATAAATACGCTTTGGCTTAGTGACTATTAATATTTTTTTCGAATTACCTTCTTGCTTTGTCTATTTATCGTGTGCAAAAAATACACATTTATACAATGTGCGCTTGCTTATGTCATTGGGGAGTTTTATGTCGTTTTTACATTGCTTCGCGTGCACATATTCTTTCGTGAACATACGAAACCACCCACGTACCTAAAGACTCTTCTTTCAGCTGTTATTATCTATTCCTTTTAATTGATTTCGATTGCAATTTATTTACATTACTTATTTCGGTTGTGCAATAACAATATAAAGAGTATAAAAGAGTCGATAGAAGATCAAGCTAATTCGTTTAACGCGCTTGAAGTAGAATGCTGCATGGAAATTTTGAATAAATACATTGACGACAAATTGCGTCTTCATACTGGGATAGACGACATTAATTCAGACGAGTTATCTAGGTTAGATATAGAAGATCTGTGCATCACCACGAAGGCATTACTCAAGTCATTGTTGGCGCGTCCTAATCAGCAACCTCGTGCAGAATCAACGTTGCATGAAGCATCACTTCAAAATGGACAATTCCCAAAGATGAAGTTGCCAAAGTTCAGTGGTAATTACCTAGACTATAAAAATTTTAGAAGAATGTTTGACAGTCTTATAGACAGTGATCAAGGATTATCGAATGATGAAAAATTAATTCACTTGCTTTTATGTTTAGAGAAGGTTGCATTAGGCACTGTTGGGGTATTCCAAGTAACTAAAGCTAATTATAAAAAAGCGTTCTCAGCTCTTGATCGCGTGTTTAATAACAAATGTCTATCGTTTTTTGATGGAATTTGAAGACTTTTTACATTGCCAGTTATACCAAGTCCGTCTGCATCATCTCTACGTAACATGGTTAACTCGGTCACTGGAATATATATTTTTTTTTAATTTTCCCAAAAGAAGAGTACATTGTCTATTATAGAAAAATACATCGAGTATTGTACAGATTCATATTTAGGACAAGTGGGTGAATTTTAATTTTACAATCAGTTTGTAAAGTAGTGTTGTGACTGGAATTTAACAATACATGTATTTTAACAATAAATAAACAATTAAAGATAACACCAATTAAAAATGAGTAAGTAATGTAATGAAGTAATATATGTTATGTGAAGTCCACTGGTCTCACCATTTTTAGTCTTCGTTGCCGAGTTAGTTCTTCTAATGGTAATGTGTTCACACCATTGTTCGAATGCTGGGAAATTTTGGAATATATGGGTCTCTGTTTTCTATAGCGGATAACATAGCAATCGCAAATGCAATTCTCATTTAAATAGTCATGTCACAGGTAGACTCGGAAATACGATCTAAATGGGAAGAAGTTGGGATTACCAGAATCTCCCACTATGGAAGGACTGTGAAGCTGAACTTAACAACCGATACCAGCAATTGTCTTGGCTGGAGAATCGATTACGGGTCAGGCAATTAACAAAATTTATTCATTATTCATAGTCATTCTGGGTCAAAACGGAACACTAAAACGCCACTGTTCGTTTCGCAAGCAAGACATGTTCAAGATTCGATATGTGTTTTTTGTAAGGGGAAGACCACTTTATACAAGCGTGTAAATCATTTTACGTTATTTCTGTCGCAAATCATTTTATCGAGCAAACGGCATGGTCTATCTTCATGCAAATTGAACCATTGTCAAGTTTGTGCTATGCGTCACTACACCTTTCTTCATCGTTATGCCCCGGAAAATAAAACAGTAAACAACAGGGAATCCCAAACATTAACAGGTACACCTTAAGCGTTAGCGGTGTCGTCGGTAAATAGTGTCTTGACACCCGAAAGTGATGTTGTGATGATAGCCACTACGCTGGTCAGCAAGGTCAAAAACCGTACGCCAGAATTCTCGTGGACCCCGGATCGCAAATGAATTCCAACACTGAAGATCTAGCCAAGAACCTACAATTAAAGAAGTACCGTAAGAACGTGAATATGTTGGGGATTTTAAATTTAGCCTTATCAGCTCATCATGTCGTACATACATCAGCTTCGTTGCGTTTAAATTCGTTCGAGTTAGGTAAAGAATTTATAGTCTTAAAATCAATCACATCACACTAACTAGAGAGATCACGTCGACCACCAAAATGGAATATCCCCAACCCCAGTATATATCAGAACATTTGTCCTCTTGATATCTTAGTTCGCAAATTCTGTGAGCTATAAAATACTCCAAATGCCAATGTATAAATGAACACCCCAGAACAAATGCTTTGCGAAAAATTGTTCATTGAAAATTTTGTCAGATTAGGTTTAGCGTGTCAGTACCTTTTAAACCAAGCCCAAAAATTTTAGCAAGTTCGCAAGTGAACTGTCAAGTCGACTAGTCGTCTGCTTTCGCTATCCGAATTTAACAGTACAAAAAGTAAATCAAGGGACAAGATAATCAATTGTTCTTATCTCAAAGATGCCTGTTGAACGCAGTCCCCCGACTGCGCGCAGCTCCCAAAAACAAAATCATCCATCAAAAAACAGCATGGGCGTACCCCACGTTCAAACATCTGTCCGCATAAATAACAACAACGAATACTTTGGCACATCAACAAGCTCTTCAAACAACAGTATCACTACAAACAACAGTTCAACTAAATGTCAGCTGTTCCATGGCAGCAGGTAATATGAAGCCTCTGCGGTGGAGTGCACAATGCGCTTCACCAACGACGCCACTCTCCCCTTTCCAACCAACAACAACAACAACAACCACAACGCAGACATCAGCTGCTATCTCACTAATTACAACAACCACCACGTCATCTTTCTCAGCTACAATGCCAATTTGCTCCCTCTCTTCGGCAACAACATTGATCAGAGAAAAGTCATCAAACACGCAAGTACAAACTTCAACCAATCAAAACCCACAAGAGACAAAAATAAAACGCAACCGTAGTAAGCTCTCTCCCAACAACACTTCCGAACAAAATAGCAATAGTAAAAAAAGTAGGAAAAAAACTTAAACACAAACGACAACACAAACAACACTGCAAAAGTACTGACTGAGCGCGCCTAACACTAATAACAGGTTCGAACTCCTCTCACTAGACGAAACGGCTGAAGACGGCAGTGGTACAGAAGCAAATTCTAATGCGCCAAATCAACCTCGACCACCTACTAAAATTCACAAGCCACCACCAATATAAGTACAGGACGTAGAACAAATTAACGTACTAAGCAAAGCTCTGAAAAACATAATACAACAAAACTACATTTTAAAAACACTTAAAAACAACGAAGTATGCGTACAGACAAATGACTCGTCGAACTACTCGGCGGTGGTTAAGATGCTCAGGGAAAACAAAACTAAATACTACACCTTTAAGCCGGAAGAGGAGCGGGGATTCAAAACAGTACTTAGGAATATGCACTAAGCCACTGACCTTGACGAACTTAAGAACGAGCTATCGGAACTAGGCCACGACGTTATTAATATACACAACGTACAACAAATACTGACAAAGAAACCACTGCCGCTATTTTTCATTGAACTAAAAGCCAAAGCAAATAATAGAGAAATCTTTAATATTACAACACTCCTATGTACCAAAGTCATATTTGAGCCACCACACCACAAAGGCACGGTAGCTCAGTGCTCAAACTGCCAAAAATATGGTCATACACGAAATTTCTGCACCAAAGACCCGATCTGCGTGAAATGCGCTGGCAAGCACAAAAATATTGACTGCAAACTAATAAGTGCAGATCAAATTAAATGGGCTCTTTGTGGCGGCTCACACACAGCCAACTATAAGGGATGTGACGTATACAAACATCTAAAAATTAAAAGATTTCCCTCACTAAAAGAGAAAGACGATAAAAAAGATGACCATCAGGTAGTAGAACAGACATCAAACAAAGTCAAAATTGGAATAACGTACGCCCAAACAGCAGCCAGTAACCGTAGAAACCCCACAAATCAGTTACAACCATAACAAAAAGATGAGGAACACAACAAAAACGAAAGCAACAAAAACGAATCCAACAAAAACGAGACTAGTGAAAACACAGAAAATAAGACCGAATTTTCAAAAGATTTAGCGGAAATAAAAGATATAATAAAACAACTAGCGCAACAAATGAGTAATATGATTAACATCATAACAGTACTATTGACAAAACTCGACAACAAGAATGGACACTAAAATAAAAATTTTAACTTGGAATGCAAACGGATTAAAAAATCACCTCAATGAACTACAGCTTCTCCTACACAACAACTACATTGACATTGCTTTGATATCGGAAACACACTATACAAGTAGCCAGCACATGAACATAAGTGGATACAAGATGTACCACACATGCCATCCCGGAATGTAAATCAAAAGATTTACCGGAAATAAAAGATATAATAAAAGAACTAGCACAACAAATGAGTAATATGATGAACATCATAACAGTACTATTGACAAAACTCGACAACAAGAATGGACACTAAAATAAGTATTTTAACTTGGAATGCAAACGGATTAAAAAATCACCTGAATGAATTACAGCTTTTCCTACACAACAACTACATTGACATTGCTTTGATATCGGAAACACACTATACAAGTAGCCAGCACATGAACATAAGTGGATACAAGATGTACCACACAAGCTATCCCGACGATACAGGACACGGTGGGACTGCTATCATTATTAAACAAAACATTAAACATAACGTACTGCTTCCATTCCAAGAAACTTATATCCAGTCGACAAGCATACAAATCTTCGACTCATCCGGACCACTAAGAATAACAGCCGTGTACAGCCCAATCTCACAGTCGCAATACCTTGACTTCTTAAAAACTTTTGGACACCATTTTATAGCTGCAGGCGACTACAATGCGAAGCATACAGACTGGGGATCCAGAATATCAAACAAGAAAGGTAAAAACCTACAGGGTGCACTGCTGTTAGCAAAAGCTAAACATCTTAGTACCGGCGAACCCACGTATTGGCCAACAGACAAAAAAAAGCCAGATCTCATTGACTTTTATATACTCAAAGACATAGACTTAACTAAATGTGTCATAACATCAAGGCTGGAACTGCCGTCAGATCATACACCTATACTACTAGAACTAAATTAAATTGAAGTGAACACAACCAATTCTAAACTATTGCACAACAACAAAACTGACTTGGATACCTATCGCGACTACATTAACACAAACTTAAATACAAGCATTCCACTGAGATCACCCGAAAACGTAGAATCAGCTATAGTCCAACTAAACGATACCATTGAGAAGGAGGTATTGCAAGCAACTCCGGACAAGATAATACACCATGTAAAGCGATACACACCCCCTACGCTCCGCACATTGATATATACAAAACGAAAACTGAAAAAGCATAGACCATTTGCAGATCCCCCGATGCGAAAAATAAATATAACAAGGCAACTAAAGAAATTAAAAAATTTCTCAAAACCAGAAAAATTACGGAATCACGAAGTATTTACAGAGGCTTACTCCGACAAGCTTTACCGACTACTCCCTGTGGTAAGCTACAAAAAAACTGACAAATAAAACAATACACCAGGCACCTATAAAAATGGACAATGGATCATGGGCAGTAACGAACCTAGACAAGGCGACAGTTCTAGCGAATTATTATGAAAAAATATTTGCTGATGAAACACTCAATGAAGATAACTGTCATATAAACTCGACAGTCACTCCCCAGCCAACTCGCCTTAAAAAAACATGTCCAAATGAAATAGTCAAATGTATACAGCACGACATAAAGCCCAAAAAAGCACCCGGATATGACAAAATTGACGGAAAACTTTTAAGTTTTAAGTACGTAATATTTTCAACGCGATAATTAGATTAAATTACTTTTCTAAAGTATGGAAAGTGGCTGAAGTCATTGCAATTCCAAAACCTGGTAAAGACGTATATAATCCAACATCATATAGACCAATTAGCTTACTTCCAGTGCTGTCAAAAATATTCGAGAAGCTAATGTGCCAGCGACTGTTACCTATTATATAACGCAAACATATAATACCTGACCACCAATTTGGCTTTCGACGAAAACAATCGACCAATCCATCGGGTGACTCATAAAATTTTAAACGATCTTGACGACAAAAAGGTCTGCATATGAGTTTTTCTAGATGTAGAAAAGGCATTCGACAAAGTTTGGCACCAAGGACTAATCAGCAAATTGTGCAATATATATTCCCGCATAACGTACTACAGATATTAGTACACTATATCACAGAAAGACATTTTTTCGTTAAGTACTCAGATGAATATTCCATATTAAGAAAAATCAAAACAGGCGTACCACAAGGAAGTGGAAGGACCGTTATTATACACTATCTTTACAGCGGACACACCATCACCAAATGACGACGCTTCAATGATGACATTATAATAGCTCAAATAGACAATTAAACACAGCAACATCCAAACTGCAACAGAATCTGGATACTACCCTAAGGTGGTTTGAAAAGTGGAAAATAAAAGTAAATAAAACCAAAACAGTACATGTTATATATACAACTAAAACTAAATTCACACCACCTCGTATAACGATTGGCTGACGTAAAAATTTAAAATTTAGTCAAATACCTAGGATTATATATTGACAACAAACTCAACTGAAAACACAATATACTTAAAAAACGGGATCAAATCAGGCTGAGGATTAGTCAATATATGGCTGCTCAAATCAAAATTAACATTTGAAAACAAAATACTGATCTACAAAGCCATTCATAAGACCAATCTGGACGTACGGAGCACAAATTTGGGGAACGGCTAAAAAATCAAATACAGACATAATACAAAGACAACAATCAAAAATCATTCGTATGATCACCAAGGCTGGGTGGTATATTACTATCGATGATCTGCATCGTGATCTTAATATTCCAACAGTGACAAAGGAGATTACAAAAGTAAGTCGTATCTACCAGACGAAGCCTACCCAACACTCAAATGTTGGTGTCAACCTACTACCAATACAGGTACTTCAATGCTGACGCAGGTTACAGAGGACAAGGCCAGTGGATGTGGTAGAATAAATTCGAAGCTAGATACATCACATATATCAATACCTCTTTCTTTTTCTTCTTTGTTTAATGTTGTTTATTTTTGTATTTAATCTTTTTATTTCATTTATGCTTATTTTACTTTATTTTGTTCTATAATTGTATTAAATTAATTTAAATGTACATAAAAATAATTTTTTGTTACTATTTCGGTTTTTTCCCCTACTTCTTTACAAAAATGAAAAACTTTTGTGATCTGCTCACATAAGTTAGCTATAAACCTAAAATAACGTTTAAACTATGTATTAATAGTCTTAATAAAAAGTAAAGACATATGTACACAACATATGGGAAATAAAAAAAATATATATAAAATTCCGGGTTACAAGTAAAAGTTATGAATAAATCAGGGCTTCCGTAATGACGCATATATAACAATGCGTTCTTTGTGCTCTCACGGAGGTATTTAGGTGATTCAGTAAAAGTAAAAAGCAAAACAGCTTATTGCCCTATATTCTATAGGTTGAAGTTTACGTTAATGGCATCTCTAAGGTGGATATAATTTTCAATTCGCAAAGTCTTTTGATGAGATCGTATATAGTTCAATCTTTCTGTAATCATTTTAGCAGCCATGTCTACACAGTACTGATTAAAGAGCTGTTCATATCTATGGAAAGCATTAAAGCTGCTTTCTCTAACCATTAGTTTATATGCATGAAATTGTATACAGGATACTGTTTTTTGTGATTCAACTTCCCCACTGCTTGGTGAAATTTATAGTATGTGTGTACCGTAACCATCCTCGCCATTTAAAATATAATAGGGTTTTGCAAGGGATCGTAAGAACGATTTGCATTCAATGGTAGTATATCGCATTGAGTTTTTATGTTTATCGACGTTGCATTAAGTTAGCTTTAAAATACTTTTCACCACCTGCTGGTAGCAGGTATTTGTAAAAGCGGTTTGTGCTACCCACTGCTTTTTCTAGCATTGTGCCCCAAAGTGTCGCTTTTAATGCATCAAAGAGCTGAATACAACTCATTTACATATCTTCTTCTATTCCAGTATTCCATGGCATCATTATAGTTTGTTCGCACTAAGATGATTTTATTCTAAGATGAATTTATTTAGCACACGCTGCAAAATTTCCTACTAGAATTACTTTGGATAGCGGTAATCTATCTATGCTATATGCCAGTAACGTTTTAGGGGGGCGCTGGCTGCTGCGGCCCTCGGCCCTCGGCCCGGTGGTGGTGTAGGGTTATTACAACATATTATTCTTATTATATAAATTGTGTTTTTGTTACAGCTAGTAGTACTGTACCATAGTAGTAGCTTATATACTATGGTACAATATTATAATTTACATATGTACATGTCGTTTGGCTTAAATTTTGTGATATATGTTTATTTCTTTTAGGTATGTTATGATTTTGATAATGTTTTCTTCTGTGGGATTTGTTAATGCGGTTTTATGGTTATTATTTTGGAAGATTTTATTTTTAGATCATGTGGTGGCGGGGCATGATGTTAGTATGTGGTCTAAGTCGGTGTTCCTGGTTGAGTGGCAGTTAGGGCAATGAGGTGTTGTATTGGGGTCGTTGTAGTGTAGGTGAGTGAGTTTGGTGTGTCCTAATCTGAGTCTAAGGATTTTGATTTGGTCGTTTCGGTTGACTGTTACTTGTGTTAATCTCTTTAAGTAGTCATCTGTATGAAGGGAGTTTGTGTTGATGGCTTGGTACCATTTTTTGCATTGGCAATGTTGTTTTTGAGGTTATCTGATAAATTACTTCTTAGGTATTTGTTAATGTCTGTTGGGGTGGTGTTCTGGGTTAGGATAAGGGACATTTTTAGGGTGGCTTTGGCTGTTTTGCTTGCCAGCTCGTTGAATTTTATATTATATATATATATATATATATATAGAGAGTGGCCTGGGACCCATAGAATTTTAATTCTTGGAGCGGCGCTTATGAGGTAGGATCTTATGGTGTAGGGCTGCGTATTGTGATTGTTGTTGTCAGAAATTGCGTCTATTGCCGAGAGTGAGTCGGTGTAAATAACGAAGTTTTGGTTTTCTCTTTTATAATAAGTTTCATTGCTTCCAGGATAGTTATTGCTTCTGCGGAGAAGATTGAGGAGTAGTATGGTAGGATGCCATATTGGAGTATGGTTGTTTCGGTTGTGATGGCGTAGGTTGCAATATTATTTTGGAAAGATCCATCGGTATAGATGAAGGTGTGGTTCTTATTGTTTGATTTAATTCGGCGGAAGTTGTGTGTTGTTTGTGTGTGGGGGGGGGAATAGTTTTCTGGTAGATTCGGAGTGAGGTGTTTATTAGGGAATCGGCGAGAAGCCAGGTGGGTTTAGTGTCTAGTGGTTTTTGGGGGAGATATGGTTTGTTGTTGTACTTGCAAGTATTTATTATTCCTTCTATGGCCGTTTTGAGTTTAGGAGTTTTGTGTGGTGAGTGTTGTTTTATGTATTTCTTAATAAGGGTGTCTGTGGAGTTTAGTAGTGTTTTGTATATTTTAGATAGGATGTAGTCTCTTTTTGTTTCGATTGTAGGTGTGTTAGTTTCGTATAGCATGTTGTAGGTGGGTGTGGAGCGAAGTGCTACTAAAGAAAGCCGGATTGCCGCGTTAAGTGAGGGTTTTAGTTTATTAAGGGTAGATTTTGGCGTATGCCCATATATGAATAGGGCATAACAATTTTTGGGATTAATGTGGTTTTGGTTATGTGTAAAAGTGTGTGTGTGTTGCAGTTGAATTTCTTGCTGGCCAAGCATTTTATTATATTGAGTTTTTGATTTAAGGCAGGTATAAGTGTTTTGATGTGTGTGTCCCACTTGTACTTGTTGTTAATGGTTAGGCCGAGGATATTCACTGTGTAGGTTGTAGGGATTTGCATGTTGCATGTTGAGATGTTGCACATGCAATTGTGTTTGCGGCATATATGTAGGTACAATGATAGGGATGCACCCGAGTACGTGCACCAGGTGTGTATGTTTTGGAAAAAGGTGTCCAAGCTGTAGCTGATATTTTTGTTTCTATTCATATTGATAATTAGAAAGAAGTCGTCTGCAAACGCACTGAAGTGGATTTCTTTGTGTAAGCTAATTATAGTGGCTAATTTGTTATATAATTAAATTGTTATAACAGTATAGGGCAATCTTCCAGCATTGCAATGGTTCTATGATGGTGTGAACACCGACTCTATCGAACGCCCTTGAGAAGTCAATAGTGTTTAGAGAGGTGTGTTTTTTGGCAGATAGCCATCGGGTTATGAGAATGTCTGCAAAAAGCAGACTTTCTGCAACCGATTTGCCGCGTTTAAATCCGAACTGGTTGGGATGAAGCAGACTGTTTTTGGTTACGAACCACAATACTCTTTTGGAAATGATTTTGTCTAATGTTTTCGTTAGGCAGCAGTTAAGGAGATGGGTCGGTATGAGGTTATGTCCGTTATGTTTGCTTTTGGTTTTAATATGGGAATGATGGGGCTGGTTTTATACAATTGGGGTATGATGTTGTTGGAAATGTTATAGAAGAGTTAAATTTTTCTGGTTTTTGTCGATTGTGAGCTGTTTTTGATCATGGGGTATGAGATTCTGTTAAGTCCTGGGGTTGACCCTTTAAGTGATTGTAGAGCCGAGTTTAGATCGATTAGGGTTATATCGAATTGTAATGGTTGTGCAGTGTTTATAATTGTGTAGTGGATTTGTTTCGGTGTGTATTTGTCTTTTATGAATTGTGTGTTAAAATTGTTGTCTTTAGATAGGTAGGTAGGTAGATAGGTTAGACCAGTGCTATGCAAATAAGTCTGTTATTATTGTTGGGTTTATGTGAGTTGTGTTGTCGGGTGTGTCTGTGACGCAATGGAGTGCTTTGTTGGGTTGAGTCCACAAAACCTTCTTATGTTGGCCCAAATTTTGATGGTGGGTGTTGTTGGTTGTATAGTTGTCGTAAATGAGGTGGAAGCTTCTTTTTTGAATCGTATAAGTTCCCTACGGAACATGGCATTGGCGCGCTTGTATTTGATGATGTTTTCTTGGGTGATGTTGCGTTTGAGAGTTTTCCATATATTGACTTTGTTTAACCGAAGTTCTGTGAGGGTTTTGTTCCACCATGGAACTCTGTGTGGAAGTTTTTGGTGTGATGTTTGCGGTAAGTTTAATATAATATATTTCCCATTTTGTGTATGGTTACAGTTGAGGTGAGCAAAGGAATAAGTCTATGTGGGTGAAGGTATTATGGGTTGTATAGTGGGTTGGGGACTTATCGTTGCGAATGATTAGTTTGGATCGTTGAATATATTTTGATAAAATTTTTCCTTTTTGTTACCTTTTGGGGAGCCCTAATTGGAGTGCCAGCTGTTGAAGTCACCCAAAATAATCGAAGGGGTGTTGGAGTGGTGTGTTTTGAATGCATTTTCTAGTTCCGTTGGAGAGAAACTTTTGTAAGGCTGAATGTATGCTGAGAAAACCACTATTTTTTTGTTTGGATTGGATTTCTAAAGCTAATGCTTCGAAACTGTTGTTAATGGTAATTTCATTATGTTGGATTGATTTGTGTACCAAAATGGCGACTCCGCCATAGCTGTTGGTTTTGCGGATTTTTTTGTTGGATCCCATTGACGGGTGACTGACGGTTTGTCTGGGATAAGGAACCCTAATCTGTTGCAAAAATCCCTGAAGGGTGCGACACTTCGTCAGCCAGGCGGAGGAAAATTGTTTTGGTTGTTGTTATGTTATTATTCAATTAAATCAGAAATGTTGTTGTCCTCAAGTACAGCCTGAGGACAATATTCTATAGGTTGAATTTCTATAGGTTGAAGTTTACGTTAATGGCATCTCCAAGGTGGATATAATTTTCAATTCGCAAAGTCTTTTGATGAGATCGTATATAGTATAATCTTTCTGTAATCATTTTAGCAGCCATGTCTACACAGTACTGATTAAAGAGCTGTTCATATCTATGGAAAGCATTAAAGCTGCTTTCTCTAACCATTAGTTTATATGCATGAAATTGTATACAGGATACTGTTTTTTGTGATTCCCCACTGCTTGGTGAAATTTATAGTATGTGTGTACCGTAACCATCCTCGCCATTTAAAATATAATAGGGTTTTGCAAGGGATCGTAAGAACGATTTGCATTCAATGGTAGTATATCGTATTGAGTTTTTATGTTTATCGACGTTGCATTAAGTTAGCTTTAAAATACTTTTCACCAACTGCTGGTAGCAGGTATTTGTAAAAGCGGTTTGTGCTACCCACTGCTTTTTCTAGCATTGTGCCCTAAAGTGTCGCTTTTAATACATCAAAGAGCTGAATACAACTCATTTACATATCTTCTTCTATTCCAGTATTCCATGGCATCATTATAGTTTGTTCGCACTAAGATGATTTTATTCTAAGATGAATTTATTTAGCACACGCTGCTAAATTTCCTACTAGAATTACTTTGGATAGCGGTAATCTATCTATGCTATATTCCAGTAACGTTTCAGGGGGGCGCTGGCTGCTGCGGCCCTCGGCCCTCGGCCCGGTGGTGGTGTAGGGTTATTACAACATATTATTCTTATTATATAAATTGTGTTTGTGTTACAGCTAGTAGTAGTGTACCATAGTAGTAGCTTATATACTATGGTACAATATTATAATTTACATATGTACATGTCGTTTGGCTTAAATTTTGTGATATATGTTTATTTCTTTTAGGTATGTTATGATTTTGATAATGTTTTCTTCTGTGGGATTTGTTAATGCGGTTTTATGGTTATTATTTTGGAAGATTTTATTTTTAGATCATGTGGTGGCGGGGCATGATGTTAGTATGTGGTCTAAGTCGGTGTTCCTGGTTGAGTGGCAGTTAGGGCAATGAGGTGTTGTATTGGGGTCGTTGTAGTGTAGGTGAGTGAGTTTGGTGTGTCCTAATCTGAGTCTAAGGATTTTGATTTGGTCGTTTCGGTTGACTGTTACTTGTGTTAATATCTTTAAGTAGTCATCTGTATGAAGGGAGTTTGTGTTGATGGCTTGGTACCATTTTTTGCATTGGCAATGTTGTTTTTGAGGTTATCTGATAAATTACTTCTTAGGTATTTGTTAATGTCTGTTGGGGTGGTGTTCTGGGTTAGGATAAGGGACATTTTTAGGGTGGCTTTGGCTGTTTTGCTTGCCAGCTCGTTGCATTTTATATTATATATATATATATATATATATATATAGAGTGGCCTGGGACCCATAGAATTTTAATTCTTGGAGCGGCGCTTATGAGGTAGGATCTTATGGTGTAGGGCTGCGTATTGTGATTGTTGTTGTCAGAAATTGCGTCTATTGCCGAGAGTGAGTCGGTGTAAATAACGAAGTTTTGGTTTTCTCTTTTTATAATAAGTTTCATTGCTTCCAGGATCGTTATTGCTTCTGCGGAGAAGATTGAGGAGTAGTATGGTAGGATGCCATATTGGAGTATGGTTGTTTCGGTTGTGATGGCGTAGGTTGCAATATTATTTTGGAAAGATCCATCGGTATAGATGAAGGTGTGGTTCTTATTGTTTGATTTAATTCGGCGGAAGTTGTGTGTTGTTTGTGTGTGGGGGGGGGGGGAATAGTTTTCTGGTAGATTCGGAGTGAGGTGTTTATTAGGGAATCGGCGAGAAGCCAGGTGGGTTTAGTGTCTAGTGGTTTTTGGGGGAGATATGGTTTGTTGTTGTACTTGCAAGTATTTATTATTCCTTCTATGGCCGTTTTGAGTTTAGGAGTTTTGTGTGGTGAGTGTTGTTTTATGTATTTCTTAATAAGGGTGTCTGTGGAGTTTAGTAGTGTTTTGTATATTTTAGATAGGATGTAGTCTCTTTTTGTTTCGATTGTAGGTGTGTTAGTTTCGTATAGCATGTTGTAGGTGGGTGTGGAGCGAAGTGCTACTAAAGAAAGCCGGATTGCCGCGTTAAGTGAGGGTTTTAGTTTATTAAGCGTAGATTTTGGCGTATGCCCATATATGAATAGGGCATAACAATTTTTGGGATTAATGTGGTTTTGGTTATGTGTAAAAGTGTGTGTTTGTTGCAGTTGAATTTCTTGCTGGCCAAGCATTTTATTATATTGAGTTTTTGATTTAAGGCAGGTATAAGTGTTTTGATGTGTGTGTCCCACTTGTACTTGTTGTTAATGGTTAGGCCGAGGATATTCACTGTGTAGGTTGTAGGGATTTGCATGTTGCATGTTGAGATGTTGCACATGCAATTGTGTTTGCGGCATATATGTAGGTACAATGATAGGGATGCACCCGAGTACGTGCACCAGGTGTGTATGTTTTGGAAAAAGGTGTCCAAGCTGTAGCTGATATTTTTGTTTCTATTCATATTGATAATTAGAAAGAAGTCGTCTGCAAACGCACTGAAGTGGATTTCTTTGTGTAAGCTAATTATAGTGGCTAATTTGTTATATAATTAAATTGTTATAACAGTATAGGGCAATCTTCCAGCATTGCAATGGTTCTATGATGGTGTGAACACCGACTCTATCGAACGCCCTTGAGAAGTCAATAGTGTTTAGAGAGGTGTGTTTTTTGGCAGATAGCCATCGGGTTATGAGAATGTCTGCAAAAAGCAGACTTTCTGCAACCGATTTGCCGCGTTTAAATCCGAACTGGTTGGGATGAAGCAGACTGTTTTTGGTTACGAACCACAATACTCTTTTGGAAATGATTTTGTCTAATGTTTTCGTTAGGCAGCAGTTAAGGAGATGGGTCGGTATGAGGTTATGTCCGTTATGTTTGCTTTTGGTTTTAATATGGGAATGATGGGGCTGGTTTTATACAATTGGGGTATGATGTTGTTGGAAATGTTATAGAAGAGTTAAATTTTTCTGGTTTTTGTCGATTGTGAGCTGTTTTTGATCATGGGGTATGAGATTCTGTTAAGTCCTGGGGTTGACCCTTTAAGTGATTGTAGAGCCGAGTTTAGATCGATTAGGGTTATATCGAATTGTAATGGTTCTGCAGTGTTTATAATTGTGTAGTGGATTTGTTTCGGTGTGTATTTGTCTTTTATGAATTGTGTGTTAAAATTGTTGTCTTTAGATAGGTAGGTAGGTAGATAGGTTAGACCAGTGCTATGCAAATAAGTCTGTTATTATTGTTGGGTTTATGTGAGTTGTGTTGTCGGGTGTGTCTGTGACGCAATGGAGTGCTTTGTTGGGTTGAGTCCACAAAACCTTCTTATGTTGGCCCAAATTTTGATGGTGGGTGTTGTTGGTTGTATAGTTGTCGTAAATGAGGTGGAAGCTTCTTTTTTGAATCGTATAAGTTCCCTACGGAACATGGCATTGGCGCGCTTGTATTTGATGATGTTTTCTTGGGTGATGTTGCGTTTGAGAGTTTTCCATATATTGACTTTGTTTAACCGAAGTTCTGTGAGGGTTTTGTTCCACCATGGAACTCTGTGTGGAAGTTTTTGGTGTGATGTTTGCGGTAAGTTTAATATAATATATTTCCCATTTTGTGTATGGTTACAGTTGAGGTGAGCAAAGGAATAAGTCTATGTGGGTGAAGGTATTATGGGTTGTATAGTGGGTTGGGGACTTATCGTTGCGAATGATTAGTTTGGATCGTTGAATATATTTTGATAAAATTTTTCCTTTTTGTTACCTTTTGGGGAGCCCTAATTGGAGTGCCAGCTGTTGAAGTCACCCAAAATAATCGAAGGGGTGTTGGAGTGGTGTGTTTTGAATGCATTTTCTAGTTCCGTTAGAGAGAAATTTTTGTAAGGCTGAATGTATGCTGATAAAACCACTATTTTTTTGTTTGGATTGGATTTCTAAAGCTAATGCTTCGAAACTGTTGTTAATGGTAATTTCATTATGTTGGATTGATTTGTGTACCAAAATGGCGACTCCGCCATAGCTGTTGGTTTTGCGGATTTTTTTGTTGGATCCCATTGACGGGTGACTGACGGTTTGTCTGGGATAAGGAACCCCAATCTGTTGCAAAAATCCCTGAAGGGTGCGACACTTCGTCAGCCAGGCGGAGGCAAATCGTGTTGGTTGTTGTTATGTTATTATTCAATTAAATCAGAAATGTTGTTGTCCTCAAGGACAGCCTGAGAGTTGAGTTTACCTTGTTTAGTGTTGGATCGTAATTGTGTAATAATTCGTTTCAGTGTTTTGCGTGGGAGTATTTTTATTTTATATTGGTAGTTGTCTTTCTTTCCACACTTTATGCAGGCTTTTTCGCTTTGGAATACCTTGTACGTGTGTCCAAACCGCAAGCAGTTGTTGCAACGCATCGGTGTGGGAATGTATTTTCAAATATTCCTTTTTTCATAGCCAATCATGATGTACTCTGGCAGTGTGACGGAAGAGAAAGTTAGAATACGCAAACCCGTCTCTCTTAGTTTGTTAACTGTTTTCTTCATTATTTTTGGAAATTCGCAGACGTTTTGGCTTTCCAATTCGCATTTGATTTCTTCTTCTGACACCTCTCTTAAGTCGTTTGGTAAATTACTCCCTTGCTGTAATTTAGTGAATGGTGCTCCATAACGGCAACTGCTATTTTAGCGGTAAAGTGCTTAATTTTCATTAATTTTGTTATTTGGGCTAGGTCTTTGGTTTTTACGAGTAGATGTGCATTACGTAGCTTTTTTTTTGCATGGTTCCAATTCACCGCCACAGTTGTAGTCTATGACCTCCTTGATGACGAATGGCGATAGTTTAAATTGTTTCTTTCTCGTCGTTCCGGAAATTTAACATATATTTATCGCCTGTTTGCTTGTGTAGGATGTTGCGGCTTCGGCCGCTCCATGCCGTTGCTGAGTTAGCGATCGGGTGTATCACCCATTATCGTACAACGGTAAAACTTTTGTGTTTTGCTTTGCTTGTTTACGGTTACGATTAAAAAATGAAATGAGAGTTTAAGAGCGAACTCGCGGACAGAGAGCGGTGTGCATTTGCAATGCGGCGGAGCTTTAGATGATAGTGACCGTTCAAGTTGATAGTCGGTTGAAGACTGTATTGGTATTATACTCTTTATTTATCTTAATATTAGACTTTCTCTTTGTAATTTTTGTTCTTTTCTCTAGGCAGATTCGTTTATTTTTTAATTGTATACTATATACTAAGTCTCACTAAGGCCTATTGAAGTTTATTTTCTAGCACGCGCACTTAGTTGCACGCCACTTTTTTTTTCCTTTGCTTCTTTAACTTTTTGCTTAAGTATAGGATTGCAGTTCATAAAGTTTTCGCATATATAATACGAGAAGAAAAATTGATAGTATATTTAGATGTCTTCATGTAGCGCCACACGACACAGATCATTAGAAAATTTTGAGAGAAGTTTTCAAAAGGTTGAACGAAAACGAATTGGAGTTACGATTAGACAATGCCGCCGAGCCGTAAGGTTCACAGCGTGATCAACAAGAAGTGGTGCTCGTGCCGTAACTGTGAACACCGCTGTTAGTACGACTACACCCTCTCCATGGGAGCGCCTAGAAACAGGTATGAAGCAAGGTCATGTCTCTGCCTCGGATGATAGCTAATGGTAGTCAGGCGGAGAGAAGTGCCACTCTCTATAACCAAACACCTTAATCCACAGTGGAACAGCGTACGCCAAGGGATGCATGGTCAGGATGCGGACTCTGGATACCTGTCGCCATCCAGTTTCAATCAGACCTACCGCGGTAACGGGCTCTGCCGTGGGTAACCTTTCTTCCCGCTTACTCGTGGGACCACATGAATAATTCATCTATTTGATTCATCGGCCATACCTACACGGATTTGGCCCAAACCAGCTCTGCAGCCATAGGGCTGCCTGTCAACACTTCTCAACTCGGAGCCATTGGGCGCGTGCAAGAACCCGTGAATCGATCACCTATCTGGGTTTACCCTTACCGGCCCTCCGAAAAAACCTCTTACTGGTGAGCATATGGCACTGCTGCAAGAGGCTATTTTAGAGGTTGTCGAAAGACCGGATGAAAACATCAAACCGAGGAATATATCCCTCGGACTGGCTCTCTGTAAATAACTTGTTATATGCGACATGGTTCAGGAGGAACCTGGGTCTCATTAATGAGAAGTGTTCTATGGACATCGAACTGGTCGATGAAAACCACTTCCAACAGACGCACGTAATCCGTTGCTATTTCCCACACAGCGGAAATCTCAGTAACGAGGGGGTCCTTGCCTTCATAGCCGCTCGGAACTCCCTCCCGGAAGCGGCTCCATGGAAGGTGGTGCACCGTTCGGCAAATGAACACCAATTGCACCTCGTAGCCATTGTCGATTATGACACTTACAAGGCTCGGGCCTTACGTAAGGGCATCATTGCCTACCGTTTTGGCCACATCAAGCTGATGCTGAAAGGCAACTCCAATCAACATCACCATAGTAGCACCCCACCCCACCAGTTTCAAGGTGTGAGTGCTGCAACTGCTGGGAGCGGGGGCTCTCTGCTGCTGAAATCCACGATGTGACCGAAGAAGCGGCGCATGGCCCGAAAGAGTTGGGTTAAGAGCGCCCCACCACCGCCAAGCAACCTACAATCGCGCCGACAACTGTGGCTCCCGTGATTTCCCCCGCAACTCCAGGGTTGTCCGCCATCGAAGCAGCCTCACCCAGTGATATCAGCACAAGGGTTGAGGACTTACTTTACTATATCATGAGCACAGATTTATATATAGTAAACAGGTGGTGCAAACCAAATTATGTCACAGATTCCAGGAAGGAGGTACTTGACCACAACCCTGCCAGCAGGGCCATAAGCCAGTCCATATGGTACTGGCACGTGTTTGAGGAAGCTTTGATTTCGGATAACATGCACATCAGATTCGATATACCCGAAAGCTTACAACTCCAGACTTCAATTTATCCTCAAAGAAGTGGGACTGGAACCTTTACCGGAGGTTAGTAAGCATTAAAGCCAACACTTTTTTCACAGTATCAGCTCCTCATAGGAAATAGACGAAGTAGATGAACAGTAGGTGTTCACAGAGCCCTTTAACTAGAGCAACACAAAGCACATCACGCATAGCAGACGAAAGGCCCCGTGGTGGAATTAAGTGCTCTCAACCAAAATACGAAATATTTCAACGGAGCTAAACGCTCTGGTCAGTGGGGAGAAAAGGAGATCACGCTCACTGACTATAACACATTAGACGAGCCAAGCCCTGGACATGGCGCAAGCACTCTGAAAAGTTGCAATCGCTTACAAAAGGTGTTAGCCAAGGCCACGTCGAATGGTATAGGTTATCTAAAAAGACAAGATGGTCTTTTTACGAACAGTCGGCAAGAGACCCTAGAGTGCCTACAACTGCAAAATGGCCTCGACACAATCATCCGACCATCTATTGGTCCCTTCAGGTATAGTTTCAATTTGGGATTCGATTCGGAGCAAGGGAAGTTTTAAGTTGATTGGTCGTCTGTTCTCGCGCTCCGAATGTAACTAAACAAAAGGTAAAACAGAAACAAAATAATCAACAACGAGAACATAAAAAAAGTCAAGGCTGTTCTGGGCTCAGGAATGCTTGTTAAACGCAGTCCCCCGACTGCGCGCAGAAAGCAAAATCATCATCAGCCACTATCAAAAAACAGCATGAGCGTACCCCACGCTCTAACAGCTGTCACAACAGACAACAACAACGCATACCTTATCAAATCCTCAAACTATTCAAACAACAGCAACAACAACAGTGACTCTAACCAAGCTTCACTTCCCGTTAATTTCGTGAGAGCGCGTTCATGCTATCCCACAATACATCAAACAGTTCCACATTCACAAAATGAAAACAATAACGCATCATTAACACAAACAAACATAACCTTTCGCTCTACCGCTCAACTAACTGTCAGCTATTCCATGGCTACAGGTAATATGCAGCGTCTGCCTTGGAGTGGACAATGCGCTTCACCAACGACGCCACTCTCCTCTTTCCCACCACAAATGACACCTAAATCAGCTGCTATATCACTCTTCACAACAACGACTACGTAAACTGCAAAAGTACTGGCTGAGCGCGCCAAATACTAATAACAGGTTCGAACTTATCTCACAACGACAATTGTACAGAAGCAAATCTAGTGCGCCAAATCTACCTCGGCCACCTCAAAAAATTACCAAACCAACACTAGTATACGTACAGGAGGTAGAACAAATTAACGTACTGAACAAAGCTCTGAAAAACACAATACAACAAAACTAAATTTCAGAAACACTTAAAAACAACGAAATACGCATCCAGACAAACGACTAGTCGAACTACTCGGTGGTGGTTAAGATGCTTGGAGAAAATGATACTAAATACTACACCATTAAGTCCAAAGAGGAGCGGAGATTCAAGACAGTATTAAGCAATATGCACTACGCCACTGATCTTGACGAACTAAAGAATGAGCTATCGGAACTAGGCCACGATGTTATTAATATCCAAAACGTACAACAAAACTGACAAAGAAATCCCTGCCGCTATTTTTCATCAATTAAAAGCCAACGCGAACATTAGAGAAATATACAACATCACCAGCCTTCTTCGCACCAAAGTCATCTTTGAGCCACAAACGCACGGTAGCTCAGAGCTCCAACTGCCACAAATATGTTCACACAAGAAATTTTTGCACCAAAGACCCGATCTGCGCCGGCAAGCACAAGACTATTGACTGAAAACTAATAAATGCACTTCAAATTAAATGCGCTCTTTTTGCCAGCTCACACACAGCCAACTATAATGGATGTGAAGTGTACAAACACCTAAAAATTAAAAGTTTTTCAACACTAAGAGAGAAAGACGTTAAATGAAATGAGATGATAAATGGCTTCGTTACTTATACAACAAATCACCCTGATGGAACCGTGGCCAGTTGGCACAGCGGTCATTATTAAAAACACACTCAATATATAAAAACACAATCATATAGAGCACATACAATCAACTAATATAGAAATCACGGATTCTTTTGGAGCAGCTGCCTACAGTGTACCTAAACACAATATCACTTTGACACAATATAATGGCTTCCTGTAAACACTTGGACCACCCTTTATTATCGGTGGAGACTTTAACACAAAAAACACGGCTTGGGGTCTAGAATGTCAACTAAAAAGGTAAGAACCTACTGAGGGCTACATAAACAGTAATGGCAACACACATAAGCACCGGCGGACCAACCTCTTGGCCTACTGACAAAAAATACCTGACCTCATCGACTTCTGTATAATTAAAAATATTGATATACGAAAGCTCGCAATAAAATCAAGACTAGATTTATTTTCAGACTATACTCCGACCCAACTTGACTACCAAAAATACATATTAACTGAACGTTATATCAACAACAATGCTTTCACTCCACCTTCTCTCCAACGGTTTATCAACTGAAAGACAAAACTTAAGAAAATTTGGCAATCAGAGCCCCATCTTCTAAAAAAGACTACAGCAAAGCGACCAAGGAACTGAAAAAATATTTAATCGAACAAAAACGAGAACAACTAGAAAAGTATCTCCAAATCTAAAACCCGAAAAGATGCTCGAACTATTCCCTGTTTAAAGCGCCAATAAAAATTACAAACAAGACAATTCAGCAACCACCACTGAGAATGGACGATGGGACATGGGCTAGAACAGACCTTGTGGGAGCTACAACACTAGCCAATTAGTACGAGAGTGTATTTGCGTATTTTTTGTATTGTATATTGTATATATATTGTATTTGTATCCTCTACGTAGCAGCACTAAAAGAGATCTCTACGCAAGAATACTTGCAACTTAAATACGACATTAAACATAAAAAAGCTCCAGGCTACGACAAAATATACGGACTATTACTGAAAGAATGTCTTGTGGAAACACTAGGCTACATACGAAATTTATTTAACGCGGTATTAACACAAAGACATTTCCCCAGTGCATGGAAAGTTGCTGATAACATTGTAATTTGAAATATCACCTTTGCTACCTTTTTTATGGAGAGGAATAATGTAAGATTGCTTCAAAATACTAGGTAAAATAGAAGTATTCAAGGAAATGTCAAACAGTTTGCAGATTGGACTATGCAAAGCATTAGCACACAGCTTTAGAATAGAACTAGGTAAAAAAGGACTAAAAAAATATTTTTTTAGGATCGCGTGTTTTGTTTTCTTTGACACAGGTAGAATAAGTGTCGGTAGAATAATACCGTCGGTAAAGAGCAGATCTAGAATTTGGCTTTTGCTATTTGTTACATAATTGACTTGCTGAAACGAAAGATCCAGCAATAAGTCAACAAATTCGCAACCCGTTGATGAAATCACTAAGAAATCACTAATCACAATTGTCGGAAGCGGACCAAGAAATATAAGGAAGGGTGAAGTTTCCCATAATTAGGACTTTATCGAAATCTTTGAGCAATGAAATGATAATAGCAGTAAAGTGGGCATTGTTAACCGATTCTTAGGTTGTAGGTTCAATTTAGGAGCAAGTTAAAAATAGGCGTGCATTTGTAAGCGATACTTTTACACAAATTAACTCAATGTCGTCAGTATTGTTAATAGACACTATGTCTGAGGAATAAGATGCCTTGACAGAGATCAACACTCCGCTACCAATGCGTCCAATTCGATCTTTTCTATAAGTAGTGCAACTAATATTAAACAATTCAGAATTTAAAACTTCTGGACGTAGCCAAGTTTCGACGAACAAAATAATGTCAGAATAGAAAGAAAGACTATTTGAAAAAAGTTTAGTAATTTTAGAATTTAGGCCTCTGGCATTCTGAAAAAGAATAATCAGATTATGTATAGAGGAAGTGAGAGTTGGAACAATAGCATGAGAAGAGCAAAAACTCTGTTTTTTGGAAGATTATCAGAGGCGCCAGTGTTTGAGGTTGTGTTCGTTGGAGGAACAACATGAGGCACCCTTTCACTGATACCCGTATTTGCACATGATTTGGCGTTAAATTCGTGCACAACACACCCAGCATGCAAAAAAGGAAAACCTAACAATTGGTTACAAAAATCAGTGGGTACTAAAATCTTGAATGATGAAATAGATCTTTTAAATTTTGAATTTGTCAATATTTATGCTAATGACCGAAGGCAGGTTGGAAGAGATATAATGCTTTACGTTAGCTTCCGTAGTGTTCTCGCCCATCCTAGACAAAATTGACGGTACATCGACAAGCATTTTAGGGCCTGTCGAGACTCGACCACTAGACGCAATGTCATCCGGCTTGCGCTGCACGACAGATGCGTAAGAAATTAAGCTACCGTCTGCTGGACTAGGCACCGGTAGTTCAAACTGCACCATGGGCGTAGTAAAATTAGGTGTGGGTATCAGTATGCTAGGAGTAGAATGGTTTGTTGGAACGAAGTGAGTGATTTGGGCGAGTTTCCCCGTTTTCGCTTGTGCGACAAATCGATAGATTTTAGATCCTTGAATGACTTGTCATAAGCTTGGAATTTTGTATTAAAGCTTATAAAGTCTTAGGACAGATCATTGTAAGCTGATCGTAAAAGCATTATAGATTTACACAAATCAACCTCATCAGACGGACAGTTCGGACAGGACAACCGTAGGCCGATATCTTACTCAATAATATCGGCGATTCTGCCATTCACTTCAGTGCAGGTTACGTGGGCGATATTAGCACATAGCCAACACCCAACCACACGGCACTTTGCAGTGATTGGCTTGGAAGAGCACTTAGCTACACAGCAGTTCATTATTATATTTAGTAAGAGTTAGAACGCAAAAGAGTGAAAACCAAAGAATAAAAATAAAAGAGATTAAAAAGTTTTTTTTTTCCCTTTATATTTAATTTTCCTGTTATTATTAGAACAACTTCAATTAAATTGTATATACAAAAATTAACAAAACAACTTAAACAATAAGTGGGATATAGTATTGTGTATCAAAAGGATCTATTACGGAGGTCGGCAGGGTGCGATCTTCTCAGCCGTCTCGCCACCCTAACTCATCCCATTCTGCGTCGTTTTAGAAGGCGCCTTGCTAGTTTGTTTGGATGATTTTTTAACCTCTCTATATATTTTTTGGCCTGACGATTTATCACATCGCCAATTTTCGGTATTTTTAAGTCATTTTCAAGGTCCGCCGTTCGCATGAACCAAGGGGCACCAGTAAGCATTTGCAATGTCTTGGCCTGCAGTACTCTCACCTTCATGATGTTTGACCTCGCTGCTATGCCATACACTTGCAAACCGTATCGCCAAGCAGGAGCAATTATGGTTTTGTAAATATTCACCTTATTTACCAAGGACAATTTATTAATGTTAGTTAAAAGCCAATGCAATTTATCAATCCTCTGTCTTAAGGATTTCGTGATAATTGAAATATGCATCGTGATGCGTAAAAAATGTTTAGAATACCGTTAAAAACTCACAGCGTAGTACACAACAACTGAGTAGTGCAAAAACAAAGGCATGTACACAAGATGTTTAAAAAAGGGTGTGCTGTCGATGTACCGCCGTCAAGAAGTTCCTCCCGCCTTTTTACATATAAATTACAATGATTTTTTGTGACCTTTAACTTACTCTAATTTATTGATGTGTAACTTAAATTTACAAATCGGAGAACTGCACGATTGGCCATTTTTGTGATCCTTTACTTTACTTATGTAATGCTCTTTCGTTGTGTTACGGTTTCTACTTTTCAACTTCTCCTACAAGCCAGTCAACTTTTTCAACCTTATCGTATTGTACCATCGTCATTAATGGCTTATGGTAACTATAATAAGAAGCGTATGCTTGATATTACATTTTGTCCAAGTATCTTGAAAAAACAGCGTCAATGGTAGTACATTAATTTGTTGCGAATTGCGATGGATCATTATTAATATGTAAATCAAATATATCTAATGAAAAGGATATTAATTCTTCTTCTAATTTTTCTTTATTATTGAAGTTGACATTGTGGTCTCCAGCCAATATGAGTGTAAGTTTATGAAAATTTGTTTAAGTAATTTAGAACCTCCTTTGTGTAGCAATATAAGTTGTATTAGTTAGTTCGTAAGTTTAGTTTAGTTTATTTTAAATTTAAGCCTGTAAATTATAGCGTTGCTTAAGAAAGTTCTTTGAATGTCAAAGGTGTGAATATCAAAATTATGAATGCCCAAAGGGCGAAAGAAAAAAATTAGTCTGCATCGTGCTGTGAAAGAAAACAGACGTGTGTATTTATTAGCCAACAATATTCAGAAGTGGGATACGTAAGAAAAAAATATTGTTTTTTCTTCTTCTTCGTACAGTACGAAAGAGTTGCGTGCGTGGTGCAGAAATTTGAAATTGTCCTCGCATGGAAATAAACACACGATGGCGGCTCGTATCAGTGAGCTAGATGAAAATTGCAGAGAGAAATGTCCGAGCGGAGACGACGAGTTTGTGGCTTCAGAAATTTGAGTAGTCGAATATGAGGGGACAAATGAAAAGATAAGCGAAAATACAACGAAACGACGAATGAGATCCAAACGAAACGACAAATGAGATGACAAAGGAGAAGACAATTAAAAGTACGAATGAAATGCAGAATGAATAGGCAAACAATCATGTAATGAAGAAGAAGCAGCGGCGAAACACAAATGAGAGGGCAAACGAAGTGCTGCACCAAAGAGATGTTACGAAAGAAAAGCAGACAAATGATAAGACAAACGTGAAGCTTGCCCAAAGGGGTGGGACAAAAAAAGACAGCAAATGACAAAGGAAAAGCCAAATTAAAAGACAAACGGTAAGTCGAATGAAACGGCAAATGAACAAACAAATGAAGAACTGTGGAAGCAACAAGCCACAGCAAGGGAGCTTGTACTCATGAAAAAAGAGCTCATGTTGTTGCGTCTTGAGACAGACTTGCTAGAGAGAGAGAAGGAACTGTTGAAAGCAACCGGTGAATCGGCGACGCAACCGTTATGCGGTCGTGATGAAATTCCTCTGTGCGACTTAAAAGAAGTGATCCCGTGGTACGACGGGGAGACGTCTGTTTTTGGCTGGTTGTCACATGTTGCTGCCATTTTCACATTTCTCTTTTAAGTTTTTAGACCATTTTCCAAAAGTCAGGAGCTATTACAATCTGTTATCTTTCTGCTATTAACATCGAAGAACCAGCGCAGTCCGCTGTGTAGCAAACTTCTTGTGCTAACTACTGAACTGAAGTAACCAGGCAAACAAAAATGTTAGAACGTGGGTGACTGTTGCGAAATTCAAGCAAGCGCTGTTTCCCCTTCTTGGTGTCTTCCTACATTTTGTGTTCTTAGCGCGAATTAGCACGAAAAGGAATTTCTGTATATCACCTTTGTTTTGGTTGTTTTAATTGCCGTCCCCCATTTTCATTTTGATTGTGTTGATGTGGGAATGATATCGAAAAAGAAACATGTATAGGTTTAACGCGATTTTTTTAAGAATGAGGAACATGATTTTTGTTATTGCGATTCCCACCACGTATTTGTATTAGTTTTGATGGGACTTTTAATGAATAAAATACATTATTCGTTCGGGCTGTTAGTTAGTAAAGAAATAAATAACTCAATAAATAATTAAATTTGATTTAAAACCCATATTTTGCGCTGGGTATGTCAAAAATACAGCTAATTCTACCTTTACTACCAGGCGAACAAAGAAAACAGCAAGCAACTGCAAGTGTCCCATGAGAAAACGATATCAAACCAGATGCGCTAGTACGAATTCAGGAAAGACAAAGAAATAAATATTGCTTTTGACCGCCCAATAACAAAGCGTGTGGTTTTTTTGGTTTTTTCCTTATTTGCTGAACATAAGGCAAGACAAAGAAAAAATATATGCCTGCGTGAATATGTATACTTTTTGCGTGCACGCAAACTTGAACTCAACAACAAAAAACGAGCTCGGGGTGTGACAAGCGAAAATTGACTTGTTGGCTACGACGTGAAGTGGGACGCGTGCGGGAATAAAAATTCCTCTTTTTTGCTATGCTCACACAACAACAAATTCTAGACCATTTGTTTTTTTCTTTATTGTTGATCACAAGGAAAAAAGAGTAAAGGACACAACCCAAAGTAAGGATGACGTAACTTGCTTTGCGCGATTGAGACTCAAACTTCGCAGACTGTGCGTATTCCTCGTACAGTCAAATATCCAAACCCCGAATCACCATAATGCATAACAAAAGTTTGACCTATGATAATTCGACGGTAGTTACAGCTTTCACTTGGGTTTCTTTGGCTGTTCAATGAATGTGCATTCACTGTACTTGCTCTTGAAATGGATTTTGTTTTTTGTCACAAAACAGCAAACCAACAGCAATACGTTACGCTGCATACGTTGAACAACAACCATTCTGTCGATGTACAGAATCAGTGTCCGGTTCTAATCGTGCCTGACAAGTCTCTCTCGCCTTTCTTTTAAAGGAGAAATGTAACCTCTATACGAATGAATACTCTTTGTTGCTGCCTTAAAGAGAGCGCACAATATTAGTGAGAGCAAGGTTCGGTCAATTCTTTTCGGAAAGACAAAAGGGAAAGGACAAGCATGGTGGCAGTCAAAGGCGGAATATGCGTGCGGAGCTGTTGACTTTGTTTTGTCTGAAATGCAAAAAGTGTTCGGAATGAGGGAAGCACAAATTTATTGCTCCAAAATTTTGAGACGCGCAAGTGGTGTGTTGAAGACTCGTTTTCACAGTATTTTAACGGCAAAGTGGTCTTTGCCAATGGTATGGAAAACTCAGAAAGCGAGGTGATCGATTATTTGGTACATGGGGTTACAGATAGCCAATTGCGCATAAGTGCGAGTTTGCAACGCTTTAAGTCTAAAGATGACTTGCTTTCGGTATTCGTCAACGTTCAGCTAGTGCCTGAATGTCCAGCGCCAATGAAGAATGCTGCAACAAGGGGTAATGTGGCTGGTCGATGCTACAACTGTCACTGTTTAGGTCACTTCGCCGCTGACTGCAGAAGGCCAAAACCAGAAAAAGGAACTTGCTTTATTTTCGGAGAAATAGCTCATCGTGTTGTAGCCTGCCGTTTCAATAAGAAAACACCCCCGTGATGCCAGCAAATCCTGAATATGTAAGGTATTTCGATATTAAGTTACTAGATTATCCTAATATGTTGTGTTCCGTAGCATGCCTCATAGACTCAGGAAGCCCAGTGAGCCTTATTAAGAGTTCGTATATTCCAGCTGGTGCTAAATTTTTGTCAGCGTCAAATGTTAAATTTTATCGTTTAAATAAAGTAAGTTAAACGTCTGTCAAAGAATAATTGGATTAATTAAAGTTTTAAATGAATTTATAAAACTAGAGTTGTTAATTGTTCCTAATGAGTGTATGAGTGTCTCTGCAATATTAGGTAGAAGCTTTTTAAAGAAAAGTTGCGCTAAAATTGTGTTGCAAGATGAAAGTTATGAAAAGGCTTTAACAAATTTAGATAGCGAAACAACATAATGTACGGATTTGGTTTACAAAAATGATAATTTTGAAAAACAAATATTTGCAATTGATATGAGTGAAGAGAACGACAGTACTATAAGTGTGGGAGATGAATTGACAATGTTACAAAAGTCAAAATGTAATGAAATTTTTAGAACATGTTACTTGAAGCCGGGACGTCCTAGTGAGCCAAGTATTCGTAGTGAGATGGAGCTTGTGATAGAAAATGTAAAACCGTTTAGCTGCCCCCCACGTAGATTATCCTATGCTGAGAAAAATAGAACTTCAAAGAACGTTAGACGATTATTTGGTAAAGGGATACATAGGAGTGAGCGAATCTGAGTGTGTGTCGCCTATAGTTTTAGTAAAAAAAAAAAAAAGGTGAGCTGAGAATGTGTGTTGTTTATCTTGTTTTAAATAAAGTAACTAAAAAACATAATTACCCTATTCCCCTCATAGATGATTTGTTGGAGGAACTAGTGAACAAGAGGGTGTTCACAAAATCGGATTTGAAAAATAAGGTTTTCCATGTTTTTATGGATGAATATTCTACGAAGTATACGTCATTCGTACGATCCAAAACCATGCAGAAGTATTTGACACAAGGTTTTTGAGTGACTTGAATGCCGTAAAGCGTTACAGGTGGACAGCGTTTAGTACGCAACGTAAAGCAACAATGCTGCGATTTCGCGGAATTGATACCTATATTCCATCGTCGGGACAAAGATTCAAATTTTTCAAGAGTTCTTTGGGAGGTGGCAGCAGCTAGATCGCACGAAGTATCACAAGCTAAAAATCGCGTAAATAAGCGTAAGTGTGAGATAGTGGGTTCTCTTCGGTTGGAGTTGGCATGTCACTAGTAAACAGCGTGTACAGGATGGGACCTAGGACACTGCCCTGTGGATCACTAGCTCTAATGTTACGGATAGCAGACCTCTTGTTTTTGACATCGACCATAAAATTACGACTGAGTAGATATGATCTGATGAGGAAGAAATATTGCGCGGGGAGAAGAGATTGAATCTTCCATAGTATACCGTCGTGCCACACACGATCAAAGGCTTGCTGCACATCAAGGAACAAGACCGAACAGTACATTATCCTTTCAAAAGTGCCATGCCCGTGTCTAAACCCAAACTGGTGAGTTGGGACAGCACAGCTACCACCCTTCCTACCATCAATCTTCTAAGAAAAATTCTTTCGAAAACCTTCGAGAATGTTGGCAGCAAACTAATAGGTCTATATGACTTCACATTACTTTCCGACTTACCATATTTTGGCACCATTGCAACAACTGTGCACTTCGATTGCTAGGGAAAGTGGTGAAAATGGATGATGTCGTTGAAAATTAAGACAAAAAAAGGGACACCTTGAATAGGAAGGGCTTTTGAAACCTTACCATCAATACCATCGTATTCAGGCGCTTTGTTAGTTTCCATTGCTTTAAATTGGATGCGAATTTCGGCAGGAGTAATGTGAGGAATGGGCGATGAGTTTTGGGCGGGAACAAATAAAAGGGCTGTCGTACTGTCCTGGTGGTGAGGATCAGCTAAAGTGAACGGTGTAAAACGATCCTCTAATTCGTCTGCAAATTCATCAGCCTTCTCTTTGTTTGAGGAGCACCATGAGCCATCCGTTCGCTGAATAGATACTTGCTTCAGTGGTTTCCTCTTAATATTTATTACGCGTCGCCTTCCAAAAGTTGAAGCCACTTTTTTTGTTCAGATCGGCATTGCGAAGGAGGTTGCTAAAAAATTCGCTCTTGGCCTCCTTGAGAACTATCTTTAATTTTCTTCACGCCTCCAAGCACGATCATCAAAAACATTCTGTGTCCAGAGGTATTGTTGCCTTAGAGCCCGCTTGCGAAGAACCAAATCACGGATTTCGGGTTTCAAAGGAGGTAGACTCGGATGTGAGCAGCAAGATGGCGGTTGTTGGGACGTAGCAAAGTCGGGGGCAGTGTAGATATTCCTTGTGAACAGCTCAACAGCATCATCAATGTCTTTAGCCGTCCGAATCTCAATATTCAAATTTGTGCTGAAAAAGATGAACATTCGCATTTCTCGGCAGCAATCGAGGCTTAGACATATAGCAGTTGACACCCACTCCAAGGTCTATGATCAGAGGAAGATGGTCCGAGCTGAGATCAGGGACGGTTCTAATATAGAGTCGCTCCGATGGAATCCCTCCGTATACTGTAAAGTCGATCGGGCTAGGAGAAGAAAGATTTTATGGAGAGTGTGTAGGAGCACCAGTAGCAAGAACCTGAACGTTATTGTTCGTTATATAATCAAACAGCGAGATACCTTGGGGATTGCGCCGACTGAGACCCCAAAGTGAATGACGAGCGTTCCAATCCCCGGCTATAATATATTTTGGGCCAAGTTGTCCCAAAAGTTGACTGAAAGCCATTGTTGGCCATGCATATATGGGGGGCAATAAACCGAAGCAATTACAATACTACCAAGGTCACAGTTAACTTTGATTACAACACATTGAATATGTGCTTCAGAAGTGGAGGTGAGAAAATGGTGTTTGATGGCTGATCGGATAAGGATAGCATCACCTCCTCTGTGTCGATCTAGAGGGTGGTTTGCTAAGTGAAGCGAATACCCAAACAGCTTATAATAAGACCTGCTGCAAAGGTGGAATTCGCTGATAAGCATGACGTCAATATTGGTGGCTTGCAAAAAAATTCCAGTTCGTTTGCATGATTAGTCAGTCCGTCAGCATTCTAGACTCCAATTTTAAGACCTATTGTTGGCATTGTTGAGGGTTAATGACGGTGAGTCGATTAAACAGGCGCTCATGGAAATTCATCATTCGATCCAACCTAGATAAAATTAAATCAACTTTAGATTTAAGGTCCATCTGAACCTGTTGAGAGAACTGCTGATGTTGCAGCGATTCATGTTGTTGTTGTTGCCACTACTGATGTTGTATATCTAAACGACCCATTTGTTGCACAATTTTATTGAAGTTGCAATTAATGAGCAGATTGTGACTGCTGCAGTTGAGGTGGTTGGGATTGCTGTGGTTGTGGCAGGATATGTAAATAGTTGTTGATTTTGTGTCATTGGGTGTGACTGGATTTGGCCCTGCTGCGATTTTTGTTTATGGGTTTCCTGTTGTCTGCCTTGTTGAATATGCTTATTTGTGTCCCCTCTAACAGCACTATCGTAAGAAGGGCAGAACCTCTATCCACAATTGGTGTAGATATTGCCATAGTCTAAGTTGCAGAACCTCTTATGGGACGGAGCGCTTTAGATGAGAGATGTTGATTAACATAGTGCTTATAGACGTCACACCCTTTGTAGTTTGCAGTGTGGTCATCACCGCAGAGTGCACATTTAGCAGGGAGCCCCTTATCCTTGCAACACTCTATAGTAGCGTGCGTGCCACCACATTTAACACAGCGAGGTAGCTTGGAACAATATTTTTGAGTGTGCCCATATTCTTGACATCTATGGCACTGAGGTGGAGAAACACGTTGATGTGGAGGCTCAACAATAACAATTTGGTCGCAGAGTCGTTTGATATAAAAATTGATTTGTTGTTTTCCTTGGGTTTAAGATCAACGAAAAGCAAATTAAGTGGCTGCACGTGACGCACAACATGACCAGCATTCAGGAGTTCACTCTTTATATGCTTAACGAAAGTGGTGTGGTGAAGACCTTTGAACACCACCCTGATGACTTTTCCTGTTTGAGTTGATACGTATGGTGATCTACTTTAAGAGAGATTAAAAGGTTTACTATAGCTCTATAAGAGTCTGAGTTAGCGGCCATTACATGAGCAGAGTAGCCAGCGCAACCTTTAATGGAGTAGATGCTGCTTTGAGTAACTCCATTTAGGGATGAGAGAAAACCATTAATGTCAGTGACAACTTCGACAATAATAGGTGGTGGCTTTGGAGTAGTTGTTGCAGATACACAAACACCAGAGATACTTGGCAAGCCAGCCGGACCATTAGTTGGAGATGTAGTTGAAGTAGAATTGTTCTGGATTTCAGGGACATTGTCGTTCACAGCGTCCAGGTCGATAGAGGGGTTAGGTCCATCACAGTCCATATCAAGCAAGGCAAAAGATTTGTGATAGCCCAAATAGCCAGAAGTAGCAGGAGCAGAAGACGTATCTTTAAGCAGTGTAGCCGATATCCATGAAGCATCTTCCAACATGGAAAGAGGTTTGACAGAAGAATCTGTTTGAATTTTGCGATAAATCTTGACTTTGTTTTGGACTGGCTTAGCATTGTTGCGCTTAAGTATTTTTTTGACGACAGAGTTTCGCACAGTGAAATCATTCCTAGATGCTTTGGAAGAAAACCAGTCAGCCAGACTAAAGCTACTAGCGGGTAGATTCCTAGCGACTGTATTATAATCTGTTGTGGGACCGGGAGGACCCATAATAAGAAGCAATTGGTTTAATTTAAGTTTTGAGTAGACACACCCAAATGTTGTGATTTTAAATAAATTATTGATTTAATAATAGTTATCATAAGGTTTATTAAACAAATGCATTAATTTATCGCCCAACGGCCAGAAAAATATTTAAAAAAGCCACAGAATATAAAAAAAAAGACAGACGAATTAAAAGAAAGAGCACAAGAGAAATAAAAAGAAGCGCAAAAAGCGAATGAGAAATTTGTAAATGTGAAGAGAAAGAATGCAGAAAGCAACGCAGATTGGTGTGGCAAGATAGCTCGTACCCAGGTTTAAAGGTCCCTACAAAATTATTAAAAGTTTGCCAAATGATAGTTACGTTGTGTGAGATATGGATGGGTTTCAGCAAACACAAATTCCTTACAAAATAATTTGGAGTGTAGAGAATATAAAACCATGGGCCCAAAGAAACGAAACTGCGAGTAAAGTTGATGAAAGTGCACAAGTTAAGGGAAAGAATTGGACAACGTCAAATGATGTAATTCTAAGAAAACGGCCGGAAAATGGAAATAGAGAAAACGTTGTATAGCAAAAAAGTTTTAACAAGAATAAAGACGAAAGTGTAATGACAAAAAATTATTATTGTCTAAGAAGTAGGAAAAAATAAAAGGAGGAACAGGCGATCCTCAATGTCAGGACGGCCGAATTGTAGTAATATAAGCTGTATTAGTTATTAGTTAGCTCGTAAGTTTAGTCTAGTTTATTTTAAGTTTAAGTATATAAATAATAGCGCAGCTTAAGAAAGTTCTGTGAATGTCAAAAGTATGAAAACCCAAAGGGCGAACGTGAAAAAAAAAAAAATTTGTCTGTGTCGTGCTGTCAAATAAAACGAGTGTATTAATTGGCCAACACTTGGTTTATTCAACAATGATCGATGAATGAATAGTATAATATTCTCAACCTTTTGATTTGGGGATATATAAATAGCTGCAATAACTATTGCAAAATCGTTTCCTATTTTACAAATAACTAAATAATATTGAACAAAAGCGTTCCCATATTTTCTGTAAAAATATATATGTTCTACGATATATTGCGACTCCACCTGAACGAACATGCTAGCTTGATCTAACTTGCTTTCGATTATGATAAAATTTAAATTTCATTGGATCCTCTTGAGGTGTTTCAATATACAAGTAACACATACGAAGTTACTCGAGATAGGGCAACTTAAGCAAGTTCTTGCAAATAATATTTGCTGTACCCGTAAACTATTTCACTCAAATTTCCACCCTGCGATTTATGCATGGTAATAGCTAGCGCAATTCGAATTTAAAGGAAAATGCTTTCGAGTAACAATAATTTTCTTATGTGATGCCAATGGAATATTCGCAGATCGTAGTTCAATAGGCACAGCAAGACCTATAGTTGTTGAACCACAAAACTCCAACCAAACTCTAACTACAATGTTGTTTGTATCAAAATCTAAATACACTAATTTTCCTGTCGTACCATTACATAAGCCTGATATATCTGATATATGAATATTTACCTATTACAAAAACTATTTCGTAAGGTATAACTGACTTTTTATGTAACTTTACTCTAAACTTAGCACTTTGTTCATGATTTTTAGATCCTGTAATTGAATCAGTGGCTGTACATATTATTTTGTCTTCGAGTTGTTGTAGAACGTAAACATGCTCCTTTTTGAAAAATACACGAATCCCATTAGGGCACAATTTTTGAGTATCGGCTTTTTACAAAAAACCTTGATTCTATCAACTCGATTTCTTGTTTTTCTAAAGGTTCATCATTGCCGACTTTAGTTAGTAACTTGGAAAATGGATTAGCCTGTCTCTTGACTTGGTTGAGATGATAAAATGTAAGTTTTCTCCAAAGATGGGGTCCAACCATGTGTATTCTAATAAAGTTATATATTGGTGTTGCTCGTACTGGTGGTAGCTTCCGCAAATCTCCAATAAATATAATATATATACCACCAAATTCTTCGTTATGATTATTGGTTTTTTATTTTAAACGTAAGTAAATTTTCACTAAAACCTCTGAACTGACACTTATTTCATCGATGATTGACACTTGTACATATCTAAAAAGACATCTATACAAATGCGCTATTTCAGATGACAGAGGCAATAGTTTTGAAATTGGAGTTATAAGTGCAAAATGAATTGTTGTCCCATCCAATTGACATATAAGCTTTACCAGTGGGAGCGCAAGTTATATAATCATTACAATAGACGTCTGTGTCAGTAAATCTGTTATAAATTTCCATTATGACTAAGGACAAAATTTTTACCAACGCCTGATTGACCAGTTTATAAATTTGTAAAACTGCTTGATGCGGAGTTTGTAAATGTTAAATAATATGCATTAATAAACGAAACCCGTGAAAAAAAGATAAGAATAACAATGTGTGAGAGTGTTTAGCACTCTCGACCGCATGTAAAATATCATTCCATCGAAACCAAAGATGTTTACCAACAAAACGTCGTCACCTCGACTACCTCGCTTCTCGTTCCCAAAACAATTTGTTGTTGCTGACCAAGTAATATTATGTTCGAAAATGCAACTAATAGCTCACCTTCCTTTAGATTATTTTATTGGATTACAATTTATAATTTATATGAAAGCCTGTGCGAATCGAATAACATATATATATGAGCAGTTTCATTTTTGGAAACATATTATAATTCATAATTGAGGCACATATCGTATATATTTATATAAAATATAAGAGCCAAGCGTCAGCGACATGAATGCCAAGTGATATGCAAGATCGGCGTTGAGTAGGGAACACACAAAAATGAAATGAAAATAGGTCTCTCTTTCTTCGCGAACGCGAACGCTTAAAATTGCGGGCAGTTGTCTCGCTGTTGTTACCGTTGTTGTTGTTGCTGCTGTTTGGTTTTGCGCTCTCTTCATGAGCGCAACAGAAGAGCAAAACCAAATAGCAGCAAATAATACAACAAAATACAACATCAACGTTGTTACGGTTTTTGACTTTTCTGTCATTTCACTCCTAACACAAGCCGCGTAAAGGAACTTCGTTCCAAAAAATTAAAGCTGTGTATGCAAAAATGTAAAAACAAATTATAAAGATTTAAAAAAGAGTAACAACGTTAAACTCTCACAGCTTAGCACACAACAATTTAGTATTGCAAAAACAAAAGCACGTCATATATTAAAGAGAATTATTACTGTGTATGCAAATAATGCAAAAATAATTTACACAGAATCAATCATAATTATTTAAAAAATTAATTATCAAAAGCTTTTGTTTGCAAAATCCAAAGGAAGAAATGAAGAGCTGAAAAATATATTTGCACTCTTGCTATTATAGGAAAAGCTATATAGGATCGAAATTTTAAGCGTAAAATCAGTTAAAGTACAGAACACAAAATTAACATGCAACTAGCACAAAGCACAGCATGATAATGATAATGTTATAGGCTATACTAAAGAGAATGACTGATAAGACGGGTATTAGACTTGGGAAATCAACTCTCTCAAATAATCGTTAATTCCTCTTTGGTATTGATCTAAGTTATTACATTATCTTCAGTAGCTTTCAACATTTTTGACAGTTCTTTACATTTTCTTTGCACTTTACGTATTTTTTTGCACTTCTTGAATTTTTCCTATTATAAATTGAGTAGCTTCCTTGGACCACACTACTTTTGCCCTTTTCGTAATTTAATTTACAAAAGATGAACGAACAAATGAAGTAACGGCGAAAAACCGAATGAACACAAAGAGAAATGTCAAAGTGTTGAAAAAGAATGAAGAAAAAAGAAAATTGATTGTACACCGTCGGCAACACTCAACTCTTCATACCCGTAACCCCGCACTTCCCTTCACCAAGATCATGGGAGAAAAAGAGAGTTGATTTGTCTAATGTAATACGGGTCTAAGGGTTAACCCTGGGGTGTTCCATTTTCTAAAGATTAAGGTGCAGAACTAAAATACTCAGTTTGCACAGATAAATTTCTGTTTGAGTGAAACTTATATACATAATTTATAATTTTAGGACCTATTCTTCATAATTCAAGTTCGTCTAATATCACCACCCTATCAAAGCGAAATTTAGGGAGAAAATTTAAAGATGACATTTAGTGGAGAGAGCGGAAGTAGTTTGAAAATCTGGGATAACTAAAGGATCAAATACCGATTTACCCTTTCTGAATCATATTTGCCGGCTGTCGAGAGAGTTGCAGGTAGTTGCAAGTTACCAAAGCCGGTTTGAGCATATTTTATCGAGTACTTTCGAGATACACGAATTAAGGGATATCAGAGTTAGGTTTGGCTATGGGGATGATGATACTAGTTTTGAACTGTTGGGGGATGTAGTTGTTGAGTATGTTGTTGAATAGGGAAGAAGACGAATACTGTGGGACATCGATAAATGCTTAAGCACGGTATAGCTAATTCGGTCAAGGCCGGGGGTGTTTTCTTTCAGTTTGTTTAGGGAGATTTTGAGCTCTAATAAGGATAAAGGCTTTTTTAATAGCAGCGCTTTTTCGGATGGTGAATATGGTATAGCCGATTAGGAGGCTCGCTTGTGCTGAAGAAGAGTCGTTGAGAAATTGGTGTCAGATGAACATTTAGACCAGTGTTTAGAAAATGTTTCGGAAATGTCGTTTTTGTTGGTTAAGTTTTGGCTAGGATTGTTAGGGTCGGTGAGGGAATGAATCGAGTGGGGTCTATAACGTCTGCAGAATCTGTTAATGTTTCATCAAAATTTTGAGATGGGGGTGTTAAAGTCAATGTCAGAAGTTAACTAATACTAAGAATTTCGTTTTTCAATTTTTATTTCGCGTTTAAGGCGTTGTCATTTTTGTAGCTTATTAAATTGGCAGTAGTTATGCATCGTTTTAATTTTAGCCACTCTGAGTTTTTTTATTCTTAAGTTTCTGCATTGTGGGGTTCCACCATTGGACATTAAACTTATTATTGGATAGAGGAGAGGTTTGAGGAACAGCTTGATTTGCACTTTAAAGGATCCTTCTTAACAATGTTGGTTGATTTTTTATTTAAATGGTTTCTTAATCATTTCTCAAAGACAAATCTATTTGTAAGTTGCTCAAAAAGTGGCCACTTTGCTTTAATATTGAGAAATTTTGGCATATATAAAGAGGTACTAGGGGAGTTGGAATGGAATCTATATACATTGCGAAGTGGTCACTGCCATGTAGGGATGGGTATGTTTGCCATTTGAACTCTAAAGAAAGGAGAGGCCTATGTGTGATGAGCGCTGAAGTGGGTAGGAGAGCCCTTGTTTAAAAGTGAAAGAGGAGAATGATTGATGAAAGTAAAGAGAATGTTCCCACTGCTATTATTGGTAGAAGATCCGCAATTTTTGTGAAAGCTAATAAAATCTCCTGTTATTAGGGAAGGGTTTCTTATGTTGGTAATAATATTATGTAAGTTTTACATATTAAAATATTTGTTCGGCGATATGTATGCAGATATGATATTGAATTTGTCTTTTTGAGTGTATAAGAAAAGCTATGGCGTCAAAGCCATTGGGCGCATTCAGCAGAATTCATCACCCATCATTTTCTCTGATTTAATAATCGATAACTGGTTTGTCTCTCCTGAACGCAGTGATGCTAGATTTGTAAAATAACGGCGTTTAGCTACTTCGCAAATAGCCTTTGTCATTTCTACTTTAAAAATTGCCAGTAATTAACGTATTCTCCATTCCACTCATCTGTTAAATACATATTAAGAACATAAATACATATAAACAAAAATTAAATAAATAAATATTATTACATTTCACTTTCCAAGCAACTAATAGCAACACTCAAATTATTTTCTTTAAAATTTGTGTCTTTATTACTTTGTTTTCAAATGAAAAACATCGGACTGAAATGTGATGCCTTGGTTACTAAAGTATTTTTGTGATGAATTTTTTGCCATCGACATCACGAAATTTGTATCGAAATTGTGAATTAGGCATTCACAATAAGCGAAAAGCATCAAAAAAGGTCATCAAAAACGTCTGCTGAACGCGCCCATTCTTAATTGGAATTTGATGATGTTGGAATTTGATGGGTTTCGTGGTGAGAGATAATTTTAGGCCGGTTTTGTTTGAGTATAATTTGCAACTGGTTGTAATTGTTTACATAACCATTAACGTTCCTCCGTAGGACCTTTAAAATTGTAACTAGAAGGGTTTAAGAAAATATTTATATATAATTTTATTAGGTTTATCTGGTGGGTAACCAGTTGAGAATGAATGTTTGGAGCACCCCCTGTCAATCATAAGATTAACAGGTTGGGGCGACAAGTATTGCTAAAGAGACGCCTGTGAGGACGGTGACCGCCGCGGTGGCGCAAGAGCCATGAAGGCTTTAGCACTCCCACGAGGATCGCCGACCCCACAGGCGCCTAAGAGATTGGAATTAAGATTATATGTCTGGTTTTGGGTTTCTTTGTTGGTTGTTTTGTTGCTTTGTTTGCTGTTATTCTTAGTTTTATTTATGTATTTAGCACTCAGTTTTGATGAGAGGGAGTTTTTGTAAGGTTTTGGCTTAAGGTCGAATGAAGGTTCGGATTATAGTCACCTTCATAGTAGTTTCGGGTTGTACTTGTGATGTTGAATCTGTGGGAGTAGCTGCAGGCGTGGGGATTTCTAAATTCGTTGAAGTGGCAGGGGTGAGCTTTGTATTGCTTGTAGCTTATGGTGCAGGATGGGTCACTGCTTTGGAGTATTGAGTAAGCTTGTGGGGGTGGCGGATATTATATATCTTTAGTGCAGATTTATGATCCACATTTTCAGTAACTTTTATTGTTGTTATCTCTTGTTGTTTAATGAATACTGAGCATTTTCTGTCTAGTGGAGAATGATTGCTTTGGATATCTGGGTTATGTTTGCAATTGATGCATGCTTTTTCTTTTAAGGGTTCTATTTTCAGTTGTATGCGATCAGTTTTCAGTTTTGACGATCGATGTAGGGTGTAACGATCGCTTGGTACGTTGACTGAACAGGTTGAGTAATAGTCGAAGACTGACTTTAACATAGTTACCGACTGTAATGCACTCAAAATGACGTTAAGTATTTTTACTTAACTTAACTTGACTTAATTTGAAAATTTCCAGGTGGGTATTAGAGTTACAAAATTATGGACTCCCCTCAAATAAATGGCCAAATAGAGCGAGTGAATAGAAACTTAGGACGGATGATTGCAAAACTTACAGATACAGAAAGCAGTGTCAATTGGGGCAAGGTCATAGAAACTGTTGAGTTCTCGAAACTGTTGACATCGAATGGTATATTAAGTTAAGCAAAGTTGAAAACATTCAGATTGGCGGCACAGAAAAATATAAAAATTTTGAAAAAGGAGGAAAGCTCAGGAAAAATAATACAGGCTCAATTATGTTATGATTAAAAAATTTTATTGCAGCACGGATGTGGTTAAAAAATTGATCCCGAAATTGAAAGGCACGTACTGGCTTTCTAAGTTATTCAAAAATGATCATTACTTAATCAAAGATGCGGAAGGGTTTAAGCAAACACAAATTCCTTAGGGTGTCTGGGCGACCTAAAACATTAAACATTGGCTTAAAAATGATATGATTGATAATAATAAAAGTAATGCCACTAACGAAACAGTAAAGAAAAAATTTTCAGAAAAAGATAAATGAAATGTTGAAAGTCTCACACACAACAAAACACTTGTTATTATCGACATTTACCAAATTAATGATATAGAAAATTTTTTTTTTTTTCATATCGACTTAGTAGGTACGCAATGACCACACACTAATCTCACATGGGGTAGGCCCATTTGGCATCAAAATACACCCAGTCACATAGACTGGGCTCAGCTCGTCTTAATTTCTAATATCATTGGTGATCATGTGATACCAAAGCTAATGTCTACGTACTAAATATTTGGCTACAGATAAAAACATAATCAGCCATTAACATAATCAGCATGCAATATTAAACTGAAGCTAATATTAAATTTAGAATGCAATACCTACAATAACATAGACTATTTAAACAAGGAGGAAAAATTTAGGTTACCAGTATAGAAAATAAGTTATGCATTAATTCAATGATGCTAACAATTTAGTTTTTATAACATAAGAAGAGGTGGGAGGAGCAGCACACGCAAAGTGGGTATTAAAAGATTTGCATAAGACATAGAATGAATCATGTTGCAAATAAGAAGCTCTATAAAAGGGAAGAGTAATAGGAGAATAGTTTCTAGTTGGACGTGCTGGTACACTAAAGTTAATAATTTTAAGTAAGAAAGGTGAGTTAATACTACCATAAATGACGTTATGCATAAAAGTTACAACAATTATCGTTGTAGGACTAGACACGGTAGGGAGGCTGATCAATTTGAGACGACACCGATAAGATGGTATGCAAGCATTAGGATTTGTGAAAATCAAAGGCTAAGAGATAACATCGATGTTAGTCGCAGATATAAGTATATATTTAGTAGTATATAAGTAGTAGTAGTCATAGTATAAGAGTAAAATCATTGTTACACGTAAAGAGATATTATAAGCATAAGGAAAACGGAAACAATTTAATTCTGCCTCTTAAATTGATTTCTGCAAGTAGTGGCACCTACTTGGCGCTACGCCATAAAAATTTGGGGCACTACTGCTGCCTACAACATCAGAAGAGTGCAGGCGTGTTAGAGCAAGGCTCTCAGAAGATTTACGGGGGCCCCTTGGTACGTCCGCAACACCACGCTGAATAGGGATCTTGCCGTGCCAACTGTTATGGAGGTGATTAATTCTCACAGCTGCCGCTATCACTACAAGCTTTTATCGCACCCAAATCCGCTGGCGTCCTCCCTCACCCGTATCATAAGAAGGCGTAGACTGAAGAGGCTACACCCGCATTATCTCTCCCTAAGAAGGAATCAGCCTTCTATATCATTGCATGTTCGGCGCAATTTGCATCATTTTTAATTTAGTTTAAGTCAAATTTTTTTTCACGTCATTATTTTTTTTTAATCCGACAAAAGTGTTATGCAGTTTACTGTGATAAATTTTATAATCTAATTATGCAAAAAAAACAAAAAAATTGATCGTCGGCCAACACAGACGTATTACTAAACACATTACTAAGTTTACAAATATTTGATGGAATAATTTGAAATTACCCCATTAAAAGCCTAAATACAGTAATTAACACCGAAGAGGCTTCTGGAAAAATATTGTTATCCCTTAAGCTGGGTCGTACCGAAAAGGGAAGATTCTTCGGGAATTAAAAAGTTTCGCATGGTTATCGATTTCAGGAAAAATTGAATGAAAAACTGTACTTGACAAATATCCGATCCCGGATATAACCACAATTTTGTTTAATCTGGGCACTAATAGCTATTTTTCCACAGTTGACTTAAAAGCCTGATTTCATCATATAGCTCTTGACGAGGTAGATTTCGAAAAAACAGCCTTCTCCGTAAACAACGGATATATGAATTCACTCGACTCCCTTTCGGAATCAGAAATGCCGCTACAATTTTCCAAAGAACATTAGACGATAATCTACGTGAGTACATCGGCATAAGACGTTATGTCTATACAGATAAAATAATTATCTTTGCTAAAGCAAAGAGGAAACATCTGGAAAATTTAACGAGTGTTTTTTATACGCTCGAAAATTAAAACATAAAGGTGGAAATTTGTCAAAAAGATCAAAAAGGACCAACCCATGTAAAATGGAAGCAATTGCTAACATTTTTCGGCCGAAGACGCTGCATGACTTACGGTCCTTTCTGCGAATTACAGGTCACTACCGCAGGTTCATCCTGTGTCGAAAAATCATAACCATTGACAGAATTGTTACGAGGAGAACTGTTGCGTATCCCAAAAAGTATTTCCAAGAAAACCCTCATAATTCTTAACGACAACAAATTAGAGCGTACAAACAACCCAAAATTTTTCTTATTTCTGAGGATGTGATGCTTCATTACCAACATTTCGAAAAGCCCTTCGAGTTAACTACAGATGCGTCAAATTACGCACTGGAAGCTATCCTAGCGGAATTAGGATCACCATTATTGTTCTGTTGACAAACCTAGGACATTCAGAGGAACATTACGCAGAAAACGAGTAGGAGATGTTAGCGACTATTTGGGCTTTACAGCCATTACGTTGTTTTCTTTATGGAGTGAAAACGTTTAAGATCTTTACGGACCATTAACCGCTGACTTTCGCACTTGGCAACAAAAACACTAATGCTAAAATGCAGCGCTGGAAGGCGCCACTATAAGAGTATAACCACCAGCTGATTTATAAATCGAGAACCACGAATATTATAGCAGATTGCTTATCAAGACCCCCCCATAAGAAAGATTAATTAACTTACAGCAACAGTGCATAGTAGCGATAGTTCTCCAGATAATCATATACACTCCACCCAATTGCCCATTAATGTTTTTAATAACCAAATAATTCTACAAAGAGACCAAACTCCACACTACCAATTGAAAAGAGTTTTCCACATCTACAACAGGCACATAATAGTAAAACTTTACGGAAGAAAAACTGACACAGTTGCTCAAGCGGTACCTATCCCTTTCGGTGGTTAAATCTCAGGAAGCCATCACGCTTAAAATTCAACATATTTACCCCTCACACTTTTCTAACTTGAAGATTAGCTTCACACAGAGGTTGGTTGCCGATATGGTAAGCGGGGATGAGCAACGATCTATCATAATAAAACCCCACAATAGAGCCCACAGAAACACAAACGAGAACAATCAACAAATTTTGGAACTTTGTTACTGCCCAACAATGACAGAAAATTACGATTATTGTGAAAAACTGTAAGATTTGCAAGAAAGTGAGTACGGTAGGCATCCAAATAAACCTATGTTAAAGCACACACCTATACCTACATTCCCCGGACAAATTGCTCATATCGACATATTTACTACGAAAAAACACAGAATTCCAACAGCGATAGATAAAATTACGAAGCTTACTGTAGTCTAACTGGTATCTGGTAAAGACGTTGAGTCCATCCGAAAGACATTAAGAGAAATTGTCTTTTATTTTGGCGTACCGAAATCGATCATCTTTGACAATGAGAAATCTCTCAGTTCTGCAACGATCCGTTTCATGTTAGAAAATGAAATGAATATCGAGATTTATACGGTACCACGCTATAAAAGAGAGGTCAATGGACAGGTACAACGATTTCATACGACCCTTATTGACCTGATGAATATTGACGGTTTTGAGAAATTATTAGAATATGCCGTTAGCGAACACAACCATTTCATACATTCCACAACAGGGAAGAGACCAGCAGACTTTCTTTTTCGGAGAACAGTCACTTTCGGATCACAGGCTTACGAGAAAACTTGAAAAAAGAATTATGAGAAGCTAGTCGCTAAATAAAACCGAGACATAAAATACCAAAATAAAAATAGGAAAAAAATTAAGATTTACCAACCGGGTGACAACCTTTTTGTCAAATAAAATAGTAGACTAAAGAAGAAATAGTCAAAGAAAACAAAGATGCAGTGGTGATAACAGTGACAGGGAAGGTTGTTCGTAAGGTAACCTTAGAAATTAATTATAATTCCATTTCAAGTGACTCACCCAAAACAAGAAGATAAATACCATATACAAATAACATTTCATCTTCAAATCTAATTCCTATTAAAAAGAAAAAAAATATAAATATTGTTTGAATTATATAATAATTATATAAATAACCGACCAGGTTCTGGTAATTTTCCATTATCAGATTTTTGCCTTCGCTTCCTTGACTTTCTTGTTTTAGCCGGGGTTTTGCAAGTTTAGAGAATTTAGTCGATAAGAATTCACTCAAGGTAAAACACATTGTGCTGTAATATATATAAACATCGTGCTGTAAAAAATAAAGTGTTAACCAATAGATTTGTTCAATTATTAATCTGTATATAAATAGGCAAAAACATTCTTTACGATCCTTTTACGCTTAAACCCTATAACCGATTTTGACAAAAAAAATTACCATTCAACATGGTTTCATTTCCTCATTTCATGAGTAATGGTATTGGTTAGGCGTCATTTTATGGGCATGAGTTAATGTCTTCAATTTCCGATAGGTGGCGTTGTTGTTCCTTGGCGAGCGAATAGGGACATATGTAACAATGGACAATATGTAAATAGCACCAAGTGATCCCCTGGCAGAAAAGACTGCAAACGAAAATTTATTTATTATCATTTTTTTAAGTCACCTAGAAAGCAATAGCGAAGTAACTGGTCTCATTTTGCCCATATTCACTGGAGAAGTAACTAGTCTCATTTTGCCCAAATTCACTGGTGTAACTGGTGAACGGTAATGCAGCGGCGGCAATTGACTCCCTGCTAATAAGATCTATATCTTAAATTCACCAGGTTAATATATGTAAATCGTCAAGTGAAGTAAAGATTTTAATTTATAAAATTAAAAATTGTACAAAAAAACTTCGTTTCGTTCAGTTCTTGCACTCGCTACGGACGATTGTGTTTTGCGCTTTAGTTCTATTTTTAAACACCGCTTATAGTGGTGTTGAAACCGGTTTGACAAAAAGACAAAATAAGAGTAAGTTCTGAGAATTTGTGTTATCTTGCCCTTTGGGCAAGACTAAAGCCCTCGCGTCACCAGCGACCGCTATAGAGGCTACAAAATATTTTAAAGATGGAAGAAGAGGAAACTTCTCATTCACGGCTTAAACCTAAGATGCTGAAGCACGGGAAGATGAGACAAGTAGCTGGTGCATCACCGGCTGTACTTCGCGCTAGACTTTCCGAAGATCTACAGAAAGCCAGTTTAAAGCACTCTGAACGTTATAGCAATCTCAGTAATTGAATAGCGACTACTAGCACCTTAACTTTTTCTACTCTAGGTTGCGCAGCAACATACACTACAGCAACAACTACAGGCTATATATGCTCTACTCCAATGTATGTGAATAAATATAATACCAAAAGTAGTGTAGTCACCACTGAGCCTCTGGTAAAAGACTGCACATTTCAAGTGCCACTCGTTTCTGTCCGTAGAAAACAGAAAGGAGCAGACAAAGCATCAAAAACCATTCAAAAAACTAAACCGCCAAAAATAAACATAATTGGTAGCCAAAAAAGCAACAACACTGCCTCCACATCAGTGGCGGCATCTCGCAGTAATCGTTTTGCAGTATTGTCCGAAGACACCGATGCTCTAATGGAGATGGACGAACAGAATAATTGTCAAGACTTGGGAGAAAGCAGTATTGCAATAGATGCTAACTGCTTGCAGCAGGGAAGCGAAGTCCCGAAACCACTGGCTATCTGTGTGCCGCACGTTAACAAGTTGGATGAACTAGAACGTGAACTTAATTTCCTGTCGAGTGATTGCTATATCCGTACATCCCAATTCGGGATATTGGGCTCAACATACCAATCAACGAAGAGGATGGCGAACAAATTAAAAACGTTAAAACGAGGCAGAACTTGTTTTACATAAATCTGAAACAGACTCCCGATGTAGCAGAGGCACTAAAACTTACCCTAATAGGAAGGCATAGAGTTACAGTGATGAATGCAATCGCAGTAAAGTGCTAGTACAATGCTTTAAATGCCAAGACTACGGACACACCCCAAACTATTGCCTTAAAAAGCCAGTATGCGGTAAGTGCTCTGCCAATCATGCCACAAACTCCAATCTATGTGCCCTTCTTCAAAGCGACAAAAATATATGCGCCCATTGTGATGAAAATCACGTTGCTAGCTTTAAAGGATGCAAAGTAAGAATTAGATTACCTATAGATGGACTACCGGCCAATAGTACTTTAAATAAACAAGCTAATAGAAACACTAAAGCAGAACTTATTCCAAACGCTGCTGTCAAAAGAGGCTTCTCCTTCGCTGACAGTGCAAAACTAAATACTGAGCATGCAAAACAAAGTTGGTCAAACGCTTGTGATTTTGGCGAAAACCAGATTTTCAACAACAAATTTAATACTTTGGAAAAAGCTATACATAATATAAATGTCAGAATGGACCAAATGTTCAAACTTATCCAGGAATCGATGGAGTCAAACAAAGCCTATCGTGACCTGGTGCAGAAACTAATTGCAAAATGAATAAAATGAACTTAAAACTCGGATTATGGAACGCACGTGGATTGGTCAGGAACAACGAGGAACTCAGGCTTTTCCTCAGTGCCAACAAAATTGACATAATGCTAATAACAGAGACACATATGCGTCCTGGTCAGAAAATATACCTGCCAGGATATGATCAATACTATGCCAATCATCCCAGTGGTAGATCCAAAGGAGGCTCTGCCGTTCCTATTCCTTCTAGTATTAGTCATAACCAGAATGAATCGAATTCTAGCATGCAGTTGCAATTAGCTTGTATAGATGTGCTGATGAATTGTGGATACGTAAAAATAGCCTCTTTGTAACTTCCTCCGAGAGAACCTAAGACCAAAACGGATTTTGAATAACTGTTAATAACTATGGGCGGTAGATTCGTTGCAAGCGATGATTTTAATGCAAAGCACTAGTGGTGAGGTAATATTACGTCTTGTCCCCGAGGCAAATGCTTGCAAGAATCAATAACCAGCAGTACATGCCAAATTCTAGCCAACTTTTTATTCTTATAACACACAACACATTCCTTCTGTACTGCACTTTTTCATTGTTAATTGGATTGCTTGAAATAAGCTTTCTGTTGAATTGCTGCATGAGCTCATCTCGGATCACCTGTCTGTTGTAGCAACTCTTTATTAAGCTCCGCAATTCAAACCCCGTAAGCAACACATTCTTCCACCTGGCTCTTCGTTTGAAGCTTTTAGAACTAATTTGGATAGAAGAATAAACCTTAACATAGAGGTAAACAGTCCAGAAGACATAGAAGATGCAGTCAAAGTCTTAATGAATAACATTTTACTAGCCCCTTCCTATGCTGCTCCAAAGTTTGAATGCCTTCCAAACCAACATCGGAGAACACAGATGTCCCAAATTGCTGTCGACATGCTACGCCTAAAAAGAAGAGTCCGGAAAGAATACGCAAGAATGGGAGACACTCGCATTCATCAGATCTACAAAAGACTGTCTAATCGTTTGCAAAAGGTGCTAATCAGGTATAAACCCGAGTCAATCGAAGACATGCTAGAAAGTGTAAGTCCTGACGCATCTTCTAACTACTCCCTTTGGAAGCTCACAAAGCGCTTTAAGAGGCAGGCTATTCCAAAGACTCCAATCAAAGATCCATCAGGTGGTTGGTGTTATTCCAGTCAACAGAAGGCTGAAATTTTTGCGGACAGCATAGAAGACAGATTTAAGCCATTTGATCTCTCATCGGAGCTCGTGCGCAGGACTGTTAAAATGAATTTAGATGCGCCATTCCAAATGTCTATACCAACAAACCCGATAACGTTGCAAGAAGTTAATCAACAAATTAAAAGGCTAAAGTGCAAAAAATGCCTAGGCGAAGATCTCTTGGATAACAAGACGCTCAAACTTCTTCCCACGAGAGCTCTATTGCTTATAGTTTGGATATTCAACAGAATCTTAAGGTTAGGACACCTCCCAAAGATCAGGAAATCAGCTTTAATTATTATGATTCCAAAGCCAAAGAAACAACCCACTGAAGTTGACTCATATAGGCCAATCAGTCTTCTACCCGCTTTAGGAAAAATAATGGAAAGGATGATATTGAATCGGATTCTTCAACTCGAAAGCGTAAAAGAAAAATTCCCAAAATGGCAGTTTGGTTTTAGGAAAAATCACGGCACCCCGGAGCAGCTGCACCGTGTTGTTTACTTCGCTTTGGATGCCATGTAACTTAAAATGTACGCAGTAGAAGTTTTCTTGGACATCCAGCAATCCTTTGAAGACCTTCTCAGCAAGCTGAAGAACCTACTTACCCCGCAGCTGTTCCAACTCGTCAGGAGCTTTTTAACGATGGTGTACCTCAAGGCAGCGTATTTGGCCCCACGCTGTATACGATTTATACAGCATGCATGCCTAAAACAAGTGTAGTCACACAAGTGGATGAGGAAAACGCACTCATAGTAACTAACGCGGACGACACTGCAGTGCCAACCAGAAGTCCTATTACAAAAGTTGCAACGGAGTCTTTGCAGCAATACGTGTGTTGCTTTGAGAAGTGGGCTCTAGACTGGAACATAGCCATCAATGCCAGCAAATGTGCCTGTGTTACGTATGCCACAATGCCATTTTCTTGCCCTGGCATATCGTTGCTAGGCTCTACTCTGAAGCACCAGCCTGCGCATAAATACCTTGGAGTCATACTGGACAGGAGACTTACATTTCAAAGACATGTAACAATGGTTCAGCAGTCCATGCTGGCAAAAGCTGGGAAAATGTCGTGGCTGTTGTCCCCCAAGAGCAAGCTGTACTTGGATAACAAGACAACAATATACAAGAGAATTTTAAGTCCCATGTGGAAATACGCGCTGCAAGTATACGGCATACCTGCTAAGTCGCATATGGTACATGCGTACAAGGGATATCGAAAAGGATTTTGGGTTCCTAAAGTCGGCGATGTTATCCAGGCACAAGCGGGGAAATATCTAGAGTGCCTTGGTTCTCACCCGAATGCACTCTGGCTAAGTTCGAGAGCCAGAAAAAGAAGACTCAAAAGGTGTCACGCACAGGATCTTCCTATATAAGGTTATTCTGACAAATTTAGTAAATTTTCTTTATATAAATAAGTAATTGTAAATATGTAAATAGGTATTATTCTTTATAAGTTGTTTGTAAGTCATAGGTTTACATTATTATTTCTTTTTCTTTTATATACAATTAGGTTAGGCTGCCACTGCAGGTAGTAGAAAACTAATTAATAATTATTTTAAATAAATACAATATGTATTATATGAAAAAAAAAAATACATGTAAAAGGGATAGAGGGGGAACTAGTGGTGGTTCTAAAGGGACTAGTGAAGAACCAGAACCAGTCTTGGACCGGTGAATTATACTGCCGGGTAGTTGAAAGTTGTTACATACACAACTACAATAAAGTCTCACACACACGCTTGCATATTGTAACGCATGTGGTTTCTAAGTGTAGAAAGACACACTACAATTAATATTTTCACATAATGTCACAATTCTACTGAGTAAATTGGGTTTCTTGTGCTTTCCTTATTGTAACAGACGATTGTTGATCTAATTCCAATAGATCTCCTAGCCGCTGAATCGGCAGACTTCTTTGGTGCACAAGAAGCAGGCGAGCAGCCTATGTCACCAGAGCGGAGAGGTTTGCAGATGAGAAGCTTACTCGAGTAGCAAATGCGTTGGATGACTTCGAGGAAGGGTGTTTGGATATACCGTCTAATTTCCAAACAGGAGCCATGGTTGTGCGGAAATCACAGTGAAGTTAATTTTTACCTCACACAGTTTTTGAGCGGGCATGGCTCCTTGATAGCTACTTGAATAGATTTGACCACGAGGAATCCCAGCTGTGCATATTCTATGTTGACGGGAATATTAAAGACCCTGAGCACGTGGTGTGTGAGAGATTGCACATGCTAGACGAGAGCTGGCCGACTACGTAGGGGTGGTGCTGACTATCAATAACATTTGCTGGATGATGCTTAAAAATGGTAATAATTGGGATAATGTGTCCGAATTCGGAGCATCGTTGAAGACTACCTTCACATGCCTTGAAAGGGATCGAAGGCAACAAGCAGCCGGCTAATGAGCCGGCGCACTCTCTATGTAGCGACGCTCGGTGATACCGTAAAGTGTTTACTTTAGTTTAAGTATTTTCTTTAATTTTTTGTTAAGTTATGAAATATTAAAAAGAAACGTTTTGTCAAAATTATTTTAACGCTTGTTGTTACTAACTGTATAACAACATATTACATACTGTAAAAGAATATTATGACTATTTCTTTTCACATTGTTATCTATATAAACGCATCATTTTACAACTAAGCTATATAAATATAACCTATTTTGATAAAAATATATACCATTCGCGGGATTTCATTTACAAATATTCATAATATACTTTTTAAACAAATTAGTTAAGTATTGTAGGTGTAAAAAAAATCTCACACCCCGACATACTACACAAACTATTATTCTTCATCTCTCTCACAATTTTCTCGAGCTTGCATATTTCCACACTTAACGCCTGTGATTACTAAGTGTAGAGCACTCCGAACACTTTGAACCTACTTTGTTCTCCCCACTATTTCCATTGATTCCTACAAATATTAGAAGGTTAACAAGAATTGTCATTTTTTATACAGTATGTAATACAGTATGTAATAAAACTATTCGTTGCAAAGTAAAAATTACAACTAACACTAATTTAAACAACTTTAGAGTTTTTTTTAAGTGGAACTCCCTAGTAGGCTATTCGAGTGTGAAATTTGAGAGTTGCGAGACAGAAGAAATATACTGTAAGTATGTATAGGAGAAACAGAGAAAGAAAGCAAATGTGCATGATTAGAGGTATTAGTTATTGACGTACGTTACCAATACTTACGAACCACATGCGGTAAGTCATTTCGCATACTCAGAAACATTTGAATCACGGACATATATATTTCAATAAATGATATTCAACTGTGTTTTTTCTGTGGCTATTGTGGTTGAATTTCAACCGCTGGGCGAACAATAGAATACATACATTTCTCACTCCATTTCGTTCGTACGTTTTAATGTTTGTGGACTATACCGCTATCTTTGTCGGACTGTGTGTCTGATTGTGAGTCTGCGACTCGACAAACGTGCCATATCTGCTTATACATATGTAGGCAGTACAACACTGCCGCTCACTTGAATAGCACTTGCCAATCACATTTGCTCATCTATTTTTTTTTGCTTTAACATAATTATATTGGCATAAAAAGTATTCTAAACATAGCTTTAGAACAATAATTTTCGAACCATATAATTTTCATTAAAATATATTGACGTTAAGTAGGGTAAAATTGTACCACAAAAATCATGTCTCTGTATTAATATATAGATACTCTAAACCGTTACTAATGTAACCGCTAACCTTTTATTGTATTTGTTTCCACTCGACCTAACCTCATAAAACAAAGAAATACTCAAGCTTTGGAAAAGTCCTGTTATTTTTATTTGCTATTTGCTTTCAAATGAGTGAAAAACGCTAAATTATTCGTTATTATCAGTTTTTGTGTGGAATTGAAAGGCAGACATATTTGAATTACAATTTAAAAAAAAAATTTTAGAAAATATGGGTCGGGAAGAATAATTAGTTTTTGAGTAAAACGCAAAAAGACCGACAAAGAATGTGGCCTGTCTATCCACCATATAGCAAAACAAATCAACAGGAGGCGAAAACTTATATCCGCATTTTTAAAAGATTCAATAATATGGAACTCATATAAAGTATCGAACGATGAGTGTAGTTACAGCTATTCTAAGATAATTACTATACTATAAAATTACTATAATTACTACGTTCACGATATACGGAAGCAAGCATATGCCGTATGAATAGCCCGGAGGGCGATTTCCTACTATGATATCTTAGAACTGCAGTTTGGGACTCCGGGAATAAACTCAGTATCTTACAAAGCAGTAATAGACACTGCTTTTTTGGAAATATGTGCACATTTTGTAATCTGAGAGTGTAAAGCACTCATACTTTGATCATCGCACTCAAAGGGTACTTTTTAAATATTTAATATCCAATCTTTAAAGGTAATTTCATTTGTTCCTCAAGGCAGACATTTGGGATCCTAATTCTTATCGGTGTCGTCTCAAATTGATCAACCTCCCTACCTTGTCTAGTCGTAGAACGGTCATTGGTGAAACTTTTATGTATAATCTCATTTATGATAGTATTAACTCACCTTTCTTACTACTAATGATTAACTTTAGTGTTCCAGCTCGTCCAACTAGAAACTATTTTGCTATTACTCTTCCCTTTCATAGAGCTTCTTAGTTGCAACATGATCCATTCTATGTCTTATGCAAATCTTTTAATACCCACTCTTCGAATTTTTCTTTATTATTGAAGTTGACGTTGAAGTCTCCAGCCAATATGATTGGAACCTTATGAAAACTTTGTATAAGTAATTTAGAACCTCCCTCGGTATATTCGAACAATGATCGACGAATGAATAATATAATATCGTCAATCTTTCGATTTGGGGATATATAAATAGTTACAATAATTATTGCAAAATCGTTTCCTATTTTACAAATATATTTTACAAGTGCTTAGTACTCAAATTATTAATGTTTGAAAAAAGCGTTCTCGTATTTTCTGTACAAATATGAGCCGCGTCTGCAGTTCTACGATATATTGCGACTCCACCTGAACGAACATTTTGTCGTTTATAATAAGAAATTCAATTGAAATTAGGAAGGGCAATTTATTCTTAATTTCTTATCCACGTTTCGAAAAGTAATAATAGGTTCAAATTTTTAGTAACTGGATCCAAGAAATCTAAGTTATGTCTTTTCAAACTTTGGCAATTAAAAATGAATAATGAAAGACTCCTTTTAACTAGAAATCACATCTAGGATAATTTGAGTTCTGGTTTGCAATAACGGTAATCTTTGAAATTCTTTCAGCAATTTCTCTGTTGATCTAGCTTCGTTTCCATTATGATAAAATTTAAATTTCGTTAGATCATCTTGGGGTGTCACAATATACAAGTTTTCGTATGTGTTCCTCGAGATAGCGCAACGTAAACAAGTTCTTGCAAATAATATTTGCTGTACGCGTGAACGATTTCACTTAGATTTCCACCCTGCAATTTATGTATGGTAATAGCGCAATTCGAAATTAAAGGAAAATGCTTTCGAGTAGCAATAATTTTCTTATGTGATGCCAATTGAATATTCGCAGATCGTAGTTCAATAGGCACAGCTTTGTACAGCTAACTGAGCAGCTTTTTATTGTTTTTCTTCCAACCAATCGTTGTTGAACCACAAAACTCCAATCAAACTCTAACTACAATGTTGTTTGTATCAAAATCTAAATGCACTATTTCTCTTGTCGTACCATTATATAAGCCATCAGATATATGAATATTTGTTGTGATGAGATACAAATGCCTTTTACAAAAATAACTTCGTATGGTATAATTGACTTTTTATGTAACTTAACTATAAAATTAGCAATTTGTTCATGATTTTTAGATCCTGTAATTGAATTAGTGGCTATAGTATAATTTTGTCTTCGAATTGTTGTAGAATGAAAACATGCTCCTTTTGAAAATTAGGGGAATCCCATTAGGGCACAATTTTTGAGTATCCGTTTTTTACAAAAAACCTTGAAAAAAAAGTTAAGGATAACAATGTGTGAGAATGTTAAGCAGTCACGAGCGAATGTAAAATATCATTCCGTCGAATCCAAAGATGTTTCCCAACAAAACGTCGTTCACCTCGACTACCTCGCTTCCCGTGCCCAAAGAAATTTGTTGTTGCTGACCAAGTAATATTATGGTCGAAAATGCAAACTTATAGCTCACGTTCCTTTAGATTATCTATTGGATTACAATTTATAATTTATATGAAAGCCTGTGCGAATCGAACAAAGATATATATATGAACAATTTCACTTTTAGAAGCATATTATATATTATGTGTATAATATATTATTATATATAATTCATAACTGAGGCACATAACGTATATATTTATATAAAAATTTAAGAGCCAAGCCTCAGCGACATGCATGCCAATTGATATGCGAGATCGGCGTTGAGTAGGGTACACACACAAACGAAATGATCCTCGCTCTCTCTCTCTTCGCAAACCCGAACCAAAGAATATTAATTCTCCTAACTTTTGGAAAATGGTCTAAAAATCTTAAGAGAGAAATGTAAACTCTATATGAATAAGTTCTATCTGCGCGAACGCTTGAAATTGCGGGCAGTTGTCTTGATGTTGTTACCGTTGTTGTTGTTGCTGCTGTTTGGTTTTGCGCTCTCTGCATGACTACAACAGAAGAGCAAAAGCAGCACAAAATACAACAAAATACTACAACAACAACCTTGTTACGGTTTTTGAATTTTCTGTCATTTCACTCCTACTACAAGCCGCGTAAAGGAACTTCGTTCCAAAAAAAAAATTTCAGCACGATGACGCTCCAACAAACACTGCCAGAGTCGTCAAATCCCGGAAGGAACACCAGGATTTACAGTTGCTTAACTGGTCCGATACGCGCCTGACGTAAACTTTATTGAAAATGTATTGGAATGGTTTCTACGCAAGGTGTATGAGTCCAGAAAGCAATATACACGTAAACGTGAACTCATTGTTGCTATTAAGCATGCTTGTCCGTAATTTCCCTGAACTACATTAAGAAATTTCATGATTTGATTCCAGAGAGGACATTTGAAGTTATTCTCAGTAAAGGAGGAAACACACGTTATTAAGTTATATGAAACCACTTGGAACTATATGAAATATAGGCAGACAACATGACGTGTACTTTTAAAGGTGTAGTGCGGTCCATAGTATGATAATTTTATAAGGGTTTTATTTAAGTCAGTCAAAATGAAATGGTTGTTCGACATTATATGCAAAACTATTTTGTTTTAATACTTACGCCTATATATTAAAACTATCTTCTCGTAAAATTTGAAGGATTAAGTTAACTTTAATTAAAAAAAAAATAAGGCTCTGAACTTATTAGTTTAAGGGAAATAATTATTGGAAAAAAAAAAAATATATATATATATATATATATGAGAACTTGAACTATGAACTTGTACACATATCAATGCCAACATTTCAGTACTGGCACAGCTTAGCTTAGATCAGCTCTTCTGAGTTGGTGTCCTCTTCAACAGGAAATAACAAAAAACAACAATGATACTTATGATAGCTTTGATTTACACGCTTCCTTTCCACAGCACGTTTACCGCTTCTCTTAACAATTTCTTCGAGATTCGCTTGTAGAACAAGTATACTCCTACTTCATTCACCACACGATACGTGCTGGTTGCCAGGCGAAGCCAACTGCTGCTATTGCCGTTGCTCCTTTCAACGATGCTCGCTTGCTGCCTTTTGATACGCTGCTTAAGGATGTGCTCAAGTGCTTTCCACGAGATACTTGTCAGCTGCTTAACTCAACTTTAACTCGGTTATGCCAAATGAAAGAATAGCAACGCGAAGCGATACATCCCAACGCTTATCTCAGCTTTGCATGGTTCGGTATAGATTGTTGTTGTTTTGCTTATAGCAAGTTACTATTACTATTGGCTGTCACTCGCTACTTGTGTCGAGTCGAGTTGACTTGAGTCGAGTCAAGAGTACTACGGCAACTTGGTGCGACACTTTTCACTGCCCCAACAGTGCCACATCGCGTCGAACGCAATCCAAGAGAAAAAGTGTTTTCCCTTTTTAGTTTTTGCTTTCTTTCATTCGGTTGTTGCGGTTTTTATTATTGGTTATGTTGTTGTTTTTATTTCAAAACAGAAATGTTTTGAAATTATTTGCAGCGTATTTGATTTTACTTTTCCTTATTACTCGCATTTTGATTCTTTTTGGCGTAATCGGGTTGCGCCTCCTTTCTTTATTTGTGCTTTTTTACATTATTTATTTATGACTTTCTCTTTATTTCCCCAATTCTACTTTTAAGTGTTTATGTATGTGTGTGTATTTATGTATGCATTGGCACTTTCAATTGTTTTATTTTAACTTTTAGTTTAAGTGTTTCTGCTTTCATGACGGCTTTTACTCCTGCCCCTTTCAATTGCCATTTCGAATTTATTTGCTAGTCAGCCAGTTTAGACGCCATTCTTGGTCATGCTTGAGATTTACGAACGAATTACTTCCGTTTTCACTTAATCTTAGTTTTTGCTTTGCCTTACTACAGTTTTCAAGGGAACCGAGAATGAGTTTGTTTGTTTGCTTTAATGATTGAATATTTCAAAACTTTCGTTTTTCTTCATATTCCATTTCTTTATTCTTTCGATTCAATCGATGTCAATAATTCTATTTGTTAAAAAACTTAAACAAACTTTAAACCTCGATTTTATTTCGAGTGGAATTTGTATTTCCTCTGTATTAAAGAAAAACGGTTTATATACACACTAGTTTGATCTGTCTGCCTACATGGCATCCAAATCTGGGGGTAGACCGCCCCTTACAACACTAGGGAAATACAAGTAATGCAAAATAAAGCATTGGAAAGCATAAGCCGTTCACAACGGTCCGTCAGATGTTCTATCTTGCATCGCGATATAAAAATGCAAACGATATTAGAGCAAAGCAATCTCTGCAGCAGCTGTTACAAAGATAGATTGCTGCAACACCTAAACCCTAGCACATAGCATGAATGATTCAGAATAGTACTCCGTGATGACTATAACGACCTGTGCGCATTAGAACAGGAAATCAAAATTTACAACTCAGTGAAGAAATTTACAACGAGGCCGTACCATCCATTAAGGACATGTGCTGGATGATATCAAACAAAGTAATACTATTATACTATATTACTATAATATACTATACTATATTACTATAATTACTATTTCGATGCTTTAAGTGAATCAGTTAGAATAAATCTTCCGCTGTTGACCCAAAAACAAAAGTATGTATTTGATACTATTATACAAGTTTTTAATTATGGCACTGGAGGGATTTTCTTCTTGGACGCTCTAGATGTTACAGGCAAAACTGTTTTGATTTAATTGATTTTAGCAACAATTAGCTCAGAAAATTAAATTATATTCGCACCAGCTTCAACAGGCATTTCAACTACATTGTTGGATGGATGTCGAATAGCCCATTCAGCGCGAAAATTGCCATTGAATATGCAAAGCAACGAAACCCTAATCTGCAACATTTCAAAGAACACTGCAATGGCAAATGTTTTGCAGCAATTAAAATTTATAATGCGGGATAAATGTAAGATTCCACATGAAAAGTTTTAAAAGGCATTAGACCGAACCATACAAGATATGCGGAACAATCAAATCCGCTTTTGGGGTGCGATAAGTTTGTTAACTGAAGATTTTCGTTACTCATTCTTCGGTCCATGTCAGGTGATGAACTTAATGCATCTTTCCTGATCTAATTTTATCAAGAATACGAGTGCCTAGTTGCAAAATGATCGATGTGAATAAATACTTTCAACTTAGACATTTTGACTGGCCCATACTGATAATTTTTGTCAGTTTTCTGAATCAATCACCGAACTTATTTAAAAGGTGTTCCCAAACGTTGCTCAAAATTACAGTGAATATATTTGGATGTGCGAAAGGGCTATATTGCCTGCCGAAAAAAATTTTTAAATTCAAAATTAAATTGTCGGTGAATTAAAGTTATTGAAATCAGTTAAATCTCCTACTAAGCGAGTGGACTAATTCTGAATTTTTGAACTCCCTGGATTTTCTAGGATTACCGCCTCAGAATCTTCAATTAAAGGTCGGATCGGTGATCATAATGTTGCGAAATATCGAACAACTGTGTTTATGTAACGGCACAAAACTTGCGGTAAATAAAATTACAGATCAACCTAATCGAAGCAACCATTCTAAATGCAAGGTTAATATACCACAAAGTAATACTAACCCACGCGTTCGTTGACTCCTTCAACGGGAGTCCCAAGTTACATGGCGTCGCGTTCTTATGCATTTGTCGCACTACGAAATAATTGACTTGTCTTTTTTTACTATTTACAAGTAACGCTTGGATTTACAAGTTTAACAATTTAATTTGGAAAAAATTATAATCCCACTGCGATTGGCTTCACATTCTATTTGTTCGCCTGCACAGTTCAGAGTGAGTTCTTTTTCGACTGCGCTAAACTTATGATGATTTTGGGGGAGAAAGAGAGTGAAAGTATAGCGAACATCATGCCACTGTTGGAAGCATTAGCTTTAAATTAAACAAAATTTTGTGTGCAATTTTGTAGACCGGACGTCGGATGGTGCCTTTCTTTGTTTTCAGGTCCACCATGCGGACCTTTCCATCTTTGATCTTTTTCCAGTTTGAGGCGGTGTGTTGTCCTCGTGTACTGTGACCAGTTGCCCTGCTTTCACATTTGGTGCTTCTTTTGCCCACTTGGTACGTTATTGCAAATGATGGAGGTAGTCGCACTGCCACACAGGCCAGAAGTGTTGTTTTAGCCTTGTGATATGCTGCCAACGGTTACAATGGCGTACTGAAATGAGGTCATCATCACTGACTTGGGTCTCCGGGGCCACTATGAGAGACCCACCTATCAACAGGTGCGCTGGGGTTATGGTCTCCCCGTCGTTGGGATCATCAGACAGTGGTGCGATCGGCCTTGAATTTAGCACTGCTTCGTGTGCTAAACGACGTTCATCGCGTTATCAAAATATACGGTTTGTGGTAAACCACGCCGAGACACAAAACTTCTAAGACAAAGGAGGAATGCATTAGTAGACAATTCTGTGACTAATTCTAGATGAACTGCCTTCGACGAGAAGCATATAAAAATCGTTGCGTACGTCTTGTGTGGACCCTTTCCTCTCAGCCTATGCGATGTGAGAAACGGGCCGCAGAAGTCAACACCTGTGACTAGAAACCAGTGTTGTTTTCCGAAACGGTCTGATGGCAACTGTCCCATTATTTGCCTTTCGAGTCTAGGCCGTTACAGGTCGTTAGATCGTTAACAGCTGTTTCTCACTATTTCCCGTGCGTTAACGACTCAAAACCGTTCCCGCAACAATGAAATTAGGACCTTTGGTCCAGCGTGAAGGTTTGATCGATGCAGAAACTCTATATATAAATGGATAAACCGATGACCACGAGGTAGGAGTGCTGGGAACTTGGCGTCGTATGGTAAGTCTTAATTCGCCAACCTACCACCCACACATATCATACACGCTACATAGTCAAGCCGACTATTCCATTATCTCATTTCTTGCATGAATATGTTCAGACGCTGTATGCTGCGCTTTAGTGATCGGTTCTTTCGTATTGCGTCAATTTATTGATGAGACTCTGTTCGTTGCAAATGTTCAACTATCTTCCACAGTGTTAGGTCGAGTTCGCTTGTTGGGACTGGTAAGACGTCTGATGGCCTGAGCCTAAGTTTCATTCGTCTCGTTTTTATGCGTTTGTCGCACTACGAATTAATTGGCTTGAGCTTTTTACTAATCACAAGCAAGTATTTTACAAGATTAATAATTTATTTAGGAAAAAATTATAATCCCACCGCGATTAGCTTCACGTTCGCCTGCACAGTTCAGAGTGAGTTCTTTTTCGACTGCGCTAAACTTATAATGATTTTGGGAGAGAGAGAGAGCGAAAGGTTAGCGAACGTCGTTGCCAGGCTCCCCTCTGCCTTGCTCCAATACCAAGTAAACCCATAGTTCGCGAGTAGAAGGAGAAACTTGTAGTACTTAAAACATCGAAGTCCTGTGGCACAGAATCAAGGACATTAATTGGTCTAAGAACTTTATCAATGCCAATTCACTCTTTAAAAGAGAAAACGAATTATTATTATACCTCTCTATCTGGTAACACTACTACACACTTCAACATCAATATACAGTTTATCAAGAATTGTTTTGACATAATAAAGAAGTACAATTTTTTATTTTAAGCCGAAGAAAATGGTACTTATATGGGGTTTAAAAAAAAAATTTATATACAAATTATGATTTATTGACCTAATTTCTATATATGTATATAACAAAGTTGCACAGCGCTAAAAATAAGCATAAAGAGAAAGAAGAAATCAGAAAAAATGTTATTTTCAAGTGTCAAGAAAATGTTTTGAAAAATCAGAAAAAGAAATCAATGAAAACTAATGTAATATTTAGTATATGCTCTTTTCGCGTCCATCATGGCTCTTAAATTTAATTTCATATAATTAACTAGTGTAACCAAGTCGTAATCCTGTAGAATTGGCGGCCATTCCTCCAGTATTGCACTTTTAAGTGATGCTCGCGTTGTTGTTGTTGGTTGACTTTTTGCCACTTTTTTCTTTAAATATGCCCACAAATTTTCTATTGGGTTAAGGTCAGGACTCTGAGCTGCTCTCTGAGATAATTTGCTTGGTCGGCCATGAGATGAATTAAGTTTCAGTCTGTTCTCTTCATTTGCCCAATTAGTAATGTTATAAATCGTTAGCCTTGTCAAAGAGAACGTCCCATCTAAATCTTGGACACTTTTTCAATTTGATGGTTACCATAAAACAGCTGAATGACATCAAATGTCGTTCTTCGTCCAGGCATCTTCAATATTTAATGTTAACCGCAAGAACTTCTCTATTTGATGATCGCAGCTAACATTAAATTTTTTCATAACCAAGTGACGAACATAAGCGCAAAGAACAGTCGTCGACTAAACCTTGCATCGTTCGGTTGTGTTTTCGCATATCAGTCAATCACAGTTTAGTTCAAAGCTTATCAAACTTTCAAGCGCCTATTCTCTCTTTTTCTTTTCTCTTTTTTTTTTCACTCATTCGTTGGTAAACAAGTACAGTACTAAAACAACAAAGTAAGTAAGCGGCATCATGCCCTCTAGGCACAACAGCCTAGGGGAAAATTGCTTCGCTTTGCTTAGCGATAGCCCCAAAAGCAAATGTAAAAGCAAACTCCTCTTTCGGAAGCTTCTCCAGAACTCCCTACTGTCAACCTACCAAACCCCAAATATATAATTATGTCAGCCCTAGCTAGACCCTCAAAAACCACTTTCTTCGTTTTTTTGTTTTGCGGTCGAACGTGCTATCAAACTTATAAGTAATAAGGTTTTAAAAATTAATGAAATGCGCGATGCGCAACTACTAATTTTTGTTTAAAATCCAACAATTGCCGAAAAATTCCTCAGTGCAAAATAGCTTCTGGATATATGTAAAATTCAAACAAAGTATCACGAAAATCTTAACCACTGCAAAGGCACTGTGTACGCGACTTACCTTAATCAAGTCTCTAACGAGGAAATAATCCAAGAGCTTAAAGCACAGGGAGTAGTCGACATATACAAATATTCAATAATTGCCAACTCATAGGGCATACAGCCAAATTTTGCAAGGGCAAAACTACTTGCCCATGTGGCCTTCCACTCCACGACCCAATCCCGTGCTCAAGTACAAAGTGCGTTAACTGCGGTGGTGAACACGCTGCAAAATACAAAGAAACCCAAGAGATCTTAAAAATCAAAACCCAAGAAAAATGCACAATGTATGAAGCTAAAACAAAATTCTACAAACAAGAATCACCACTACTACCAAGCACTAGTAAAACATATTCACAAACTACAACTTACATCCACAAAAGAAAACAACTCAAAACCAACAGATCACTCAAATAATGACAAAATAAATGCGAAGAACGCTCTAGAAAAACCATTTACCTTCACAATGACGAATTACTTACACAAACTCAAAAAACAAATGAAACCGAAAGAACACAATCCACCTCTAAAACAGAAGATCACTCAACACACGAACAAACGACAACAACAAACAACTCAAAAATGAACACACACATAGACTTCGAGAGCCTAATAAGCAAAACACTAAACCAAAATGACTCAATTCTCTCTGATACAGACAATGATATCAGAGAAAACATTGAGCTATAATCATAACAAGCCTCTATCGGTCTCTATTTGCTCTCATCCTTCAGCAATCGAGTTCGCTTATAATGTCCAGTTGCATTATGAGATCGTAATCGCGTTATGTGGGTGGAGCGGGGGGAGAGCAAAGAGAGAGACAATGAACAAAAATATAAAAATATATAAAAACAAAACATATCATAAAATTTTCACGACATGACACTTAAATTAATACAATTTTATTAAACAAATATAAGCCACAGATAATAGCATTACAAGAAACCCATCTTATTAACAACAACACACTGCTTCACACTCCAAAACAATTTGCACTATACCAAAAAAATTATATAAAATACACTATTCACAAAAGCCAGCAGAGGAGTTGCTCTCCTTATATCAAACTCCATTCAACATAAAATAATTAATTTAAAATCCAACATTCTTGCCATCGCTGCAGAAATTCAATCAGAAATTCCTTTTATAATAATAAATATTTACATCTCGCCAACTGACAAGTTCGATGAACAGGATCTTCATGACCTTTTTAACAACTTTAACAAGCCAGTACTTATGCTAGGAGATTTCGATGCCTGGCATTCACTTTGGTGATCTCCTTGAAACAATCAAAGGGGCAATGTAGTTGCAAATTTCATACAGAACAGTAGTCTGATCGTACTTAACAATGGCGATCATACACACTACAAAATTATGAACACTTTTACGAACGTACATGTATCCATGTGCTCACCATCAATTAACCTTAATGCCTCCTGGTCTATTTGCGATAATTTATATGGAAGCGATCACTTACCAATTTACATCAATCTCTTTCTTAAAGTACCAAATAACGTAGTTTTTAAAACACATAAATACAAACTGCACCTAGCCAACTGGGGAAAATTTCAGAAAAACATCAATGAACAGTAACAAAAAATTAATATCACAAACAAGATAAATCAAGCAGCTGCCAAATTCCTTAAAATAATTAGGGAATGTGCAAACGATTCCGTACCAACCAAAAATCTCATAATCGCTACGAAAAAGACAACATACTGGTGGAGTAGATAACTAGAGCTCTTAAAAAGGGAAAAGGTAAAATGTCTAAATAATATCAGGAAACATTTAAGCACATTTAAGAACATGCTAAAGTATAAAAGAGCAAATGCCAAATTTAAGTATGAAGCAAAGCGAGCCCAAAAAACTGCTTTCGCAGACTTTACCAATGACATCAACCTGAGTTCAACTACGAAAACGCTTTGGGATAAAGTACATATCATTGCAGGGATCCGAAAAAACACACACATACATGCAATAGAAACCGCAGCAGGTAACTCTTGTGACTCTAAGGAGATCGCCAATGCATTCAGCAGGGCCTGGTCTAATTACTCAAAAGACTCAAACTTCTCAGAATCATTCAAGCAAAACAAATAACGTTACACAGCCCAAACACCCTTGACATATATCCCGGAACCAAAAGCAAAACTAATTGAAACATCCATCACGTCAATTGAGCTTTAATCCTGTCTTAGTAGCCTAAAAGGATCAACACCTGGCTTTGATAAAATACCCTACGATATGTTAAAAAAGCTTTCGCCTGCTGGCATCAATAAACTACTTGACCTTTATAATGAAATATTTGACACCAGCATCATTCCATAACAATGGAAGCTAGCAACTATAATCCCTATAAGCAAGCCCAATAAATCAAAAAATTGAATTAATGGCTACCGTCCAATGTCTCTACTCTCCTGCATATCAAAAACCATAGAAAAAATTATTTCAAAAAGAATTGTGTGGGATCTCAACCAAGAAAACTTGCCGCCCCAACACCATTACGCATACCAAGCAAACAGATGCACCATAGATCCTCTTTTAATAATAGATAATTACATTTGAAACAAACTGTCATCAAAAAACCATCTATCAGTTATTTCCATTGATATGGAAAAAGCTTTTGACTGAGTAGGAATTCACTGCATTATTCAACAGCTCTACGAATGGAAACTCGGGCCAAAAATTATTAACTACATTCGCAGTTACCTTAGTAATAGAAGATGCAGAGTGAAAGTTAATAGCACCCTATCAAAAGAAGAGCAACTACATAATGGCATCCCACAGGGATCCCCACTGTCTGTCACCCTTTTTCTCATAGCTTACAACAAATTAAGCCACATAATAAATTAAAACATATTTTTTACACATACAATGTACACACAAGATCGGTATCTCATTCCATCCAAAAGTAGGCTATGATACTGAAATAAAAAATTTGTTCCAAAAATTAAATCAATGGTGCACCTTTAGTGGCACAAAAATATTCAGCGAAAAATCCTCACACTTACATGTATGCAAAAAACACAACTGTACAAACATAGACATTAAAATAAGCAATACAACCATACCTAAAACACAATATCTTAAAATATTAGGGCTTATCTTTGATAAGAGACATTTTTGGAATGAACATATTAATACACTAATAAAATCATTAAACACTAGATTAAATATTATAAATGTTTAAGTAGCAAAAATCTTAAATGTAACACTATCTCTCTCATAAACGTTACAAAAGCAATAATATTATCCAAAATAGATTACGGCCTCTGTGTATACGGCAAATCAAACAAAACCAATATTAACAAATTATCCACCCCCTACCACTCCTCCATCAGACTGTCTTTAGGTGCTTTCCGAACCACTCCCATCGCCAACATCCTCGCAGAAGATGGACTCCCCGACCTGAGTACCAGACTCGATTGGAGCATCAGCAGACAAATATCTTCAATGCATACAACGCTAATCAACCAAATGAAGCGGAAACGAGATCTTAAAATACCATCAAGCCTCCAACTCATCATCAAAAAAGCTGCAGAATTCAACATAATTATATCTACTCACCGAAAATACAAACAAAAGGCCCCACCATGGCAACTTAGTGAAAACTCAATTATGCTCCAACTCGAACTTTATAAAAAGGACTCAACTCCCAAAGAGATTTACACGACAACCTTCAATAGTATTCGATCCAATTTCCCTACGTGGAAGTTTATCTTTACCGACGGCTCAAAAACAGGCAACTCAACAGCACTTAGCGTTGTCACTGAAGAGAATGAAATTCTAAGATTGGCTAAAACACCCTTCTACACGTCCATTTTTACAGCCGAAGCTGAAGCAATTCTAATGGCTGTGGAACTGGCAAGTGCAATCAAAAAAACCAAACATGTCTTATAAACCGACTGGCTTTCAACACTCCTCGCTGTACAAAATGTAAATAACAATGATCCGACCATAAGCAAAATCAGAGACATGATATCCGCAAACCATAAAAAAATAAAACTAATGTGGACACCAGGACATGCAGGAATAAAAGGAAATGAGCTGGCGGACACAGCAGTAAAAGCCGCCACAACAGCCCCACTAATTCTTCACAACACTTTTAGTCAGAAAGACATTAACAACCTCGTCAATATGACAAACAAACTAGTTTTAAAAAATATCTGGAGCGAATAGATTCAGGCTAGGCCACACGAAGATTAAACACGAACACCTATTCAAGAAAACATCACCACCGATTTGTCCATACTGCAATAGAAGCACTATCACTATTGAACATTTCACGAATAACTGCCAATTTATCCTCAACCAATGCATCTCCTTAAAAATTCCCAGTCTTACCCAACTCCTCGCAGAGGCCAACATTGAAAATATTAAAAATTTTGTAAAACTTATTTCTAAACTAAATATAAGCCTCTAAATACATGTAAAAAAAACCAGCCTGAAGGCCTTCGTTGCTCTGGCTATAAAAGTATTGTAAATTAGGATTAATTCTAAGCTACAATAAAAAATAATAATAATAATAATAAGAGCAAAGAAGAATATCCAACAACTTATAACGGGACATGCATTCCAAAGTGCGAAAATAAGTTCAAAAGAAATTTGTCAAAGCAATTTTGATTTATTTTTTCTTTCTCTGCGTCTTTGTTAGCGTCGTGCAACTTTTTCATATCCATATGTAAAAATTAAGTTAATAAATCATAATCAGTAAAAAAAATTTAAAAGAAAAACATATTAGTACCTTTCGGTTCGACTTAAAGTTAAAAAATAGTTATTTTTTATGGTGTCTTCGATTTCGTGACAAACTGTATTGCCATAAAAAGACACTGCTTTAATACAATACCAACCATTTAATTTGCAGTAAAATATATTAATGCTAAATAGGTTAAAATGGTACCACAAATATCTATCCGTATAAATACATTGATACTGCCTGTTCATATGATAAGTAATACATACACTCAGAGACAAAACATTATAAATCTAACTATTTACACTTTGATTTAACAAATTTTACCAATGGTTTTGCTCCAAGAGCTAAACTAGTCAATTGGAAGTACGTACACTTTAAATTTCAACTAAACATGTCCATAGTTAAATTGATTATTTTTTGTTTTTGATTCTAAGAGAAACCATATTTACATTAGGATTGAATAATATCCAATTTAAATGTGAGGCACGAAATGTGCCTGTATTGTTCGTTTATAATATAGTATTGGATTTTTATTGTGTGTATATTTTTGTATGATTTTGCTTTGTGATCAAGCCTTCTTTTTTTCCTGGCCGACTCGTATTTTCATTTCATTCATATAAAGGAATGTAGTCGAAATACAAATAGAAGTTTCACTTTAAAAAACCACACAATTTGCTTAATATCCTTGAACATCTTACAAATAAGAAACTTTGAAGAAAAGGTGTGTGGTAGGGACCGCCTTCAAGAACGAAGTTCGACACGCCTTTTTACATATAAATTACAATGATTTTATTGTGGCCTTAAACTTACACTAATGTCTCACTTGGTGATGTGTAACTTAAAGTTACAATTCGAAGAACTGCGCGATATCCACTTTGGTGATCCTTTACTTTACTTATGTAATTCTCTTTCGTTATGTTACGGTTTCTACTTGTCAACTTCTACTGCAAGCCAGTCAACTTTTTAAATCTCATCATATTGTACCAATGGCAATTAATGGCTATTAATGACTATAATAAGACGCGTATGCTTGAGATTGATTTTGTTCAAGTATCTTGAAAAAAAGCGTCAATGGTAGTACAGTAATGTATTGCGAATTGCGCTGGATCATTATTAATATGTAAATTAAATGTATAGAATAAAAAGGATATTAATTCTTCGAATTTTTCTTTATTATTGAAGTTGACCTTGAAGTCTCCAGCCAATATGAGTGGAACCTTATGAAAACTTTGTTTAATTTAGAACCTCCCTCGGTATATTCGAACAATGGTCGACGAATGAATAATATAATATCCTCAATCTTTTGATTTGGGCATATATAAATAGTTACAATAATTATTGCAAAATCGTTTCCTATTTTACAAATATATTTTACAAGTGCTTAGTACTCAAATCATTAATGTTTGACAAAAGCGTTCTCGTATTTTCTATACAAATATGAGCCGCGTCTGCAGTTCTACGATATATTGCGACTCCATCTGAACGAACATTTTGTCGTTTATAATAAGAAATGCAATTATTAGGAAGGGCAATTTATTCTTCCCTTCTTATCCACGTTTCGAAAAGTAAGAGTAGGTTCGAATTTTCAGTAACTGGATCCAATAAATCTAAGGATGCAGCATTAGCCGGTCTCGTGACTTGGTTGAGTTGATAAAATTTAAGTTTTCGCCAAAGATGGGTCCAACCATGTGTCTTCTAATAGAAGAATATCATTCCATCTAAACCAAATCACGTAGTCCAGTAACTCTAACAATATCCGATCAAGTAATTTTCCATCATCACATGTTTTAAGTCAAACTTCTAAAGGCGCATTGGCAGTAAAAACTTACAATTTTGCGACGCCGTAATGACGGGTTCTACGATAGAGATGGAAGAAAAATATGTAAGCGAAACAGAGAAGAAATGCACCGCAGACGTATACATTTTTTTTGGGTGCGCGCTGCTCAGCGATGGAAAGAAAGAAAAACAGGAAAGAAAACGAATACAGTGATAATCTGTGCTGTGCTTGCAATTGTTAGCAAGTTGGCTCGCTCGTGAGGAATGACGATGCTGTGGCCTTCGGCCCGGTGGTCGTGTAGGGTTATTACAACTTATTATTCTTATTATATAAATTGTGTTTGTGTTACAGCTAGTGGTAGCTTATATACTATGGTACAATATTAGAATTTACATATGTACTTATCGTTTGACTTAAATTTTGTGATATATGTTTATTTCTTTTAGGTATGTTATGAATTTGGTAATGTTTTCTTCTGTGTTATTTGTTAGTGCGGTTTTAAGGTTATTATTTTAGAAGATTTTATTTTTGGATCTTGTGGTGGCGGGGCATGATGTTAGTATGTGGTCTAAGTCGGTGTTCGTGGTTGAGTGGTAGTTAGGGCAAATAGGTGTTGTATTGGGGTTGTTGTAGTGTAGGTGAGTGAGTTTGGTGTGACCTAATCTGAGTCTAAGGATTTTGATTTAGTCGTTTCGGTTAACTTTTATTTGTGTTAGTCGCTTTAAGTAGTCATCTGTATGAAGGGAGTTTGTGTTGACAGCTTGGTACCATTTATTGCATTTGGTAATGTTGTTTTTGAGGTTGTCTGATAAATGACTTCTTAGATATTTGTTAATATAATCTGGGTTGGTGTTCTGGGTTAGGATACATGGAATGTTTAGGGTGGCTTTGTTGTGATGGCTTAGGTTGCAATATTATTTTGGAATGATCCATCAGTATGGATCCGGAGGCAATAACTTTAAGTCGAAGCGAAAGGTACTAATATGTTTTTCTTTTAAATTTTTTTTACTGATTATGATTTATTAACTTAATTTTTACATATGGATATGAAAAAGTTGCACGACGCTAACAAAGACGCAGAGAAAGAAAAAATAAATCAAAATTGCTTTGACAAATTTCTTTTGAACTTATTTTCGCACTTTGGAATGCATGTCCCGTTATAAGTTGTTGGATATTCTTCTTTGCTCTTATTATTATTATTATTATTTTTTATTGTAGCTTAGAATTAATCCTAATTTACAATACTTTTATAGCCAGAGCAACGAAGGCCTTCAGGCTGGTTTTTTTTACATGTATTTAGAGGCTTATATTTAGTTTAGAAATAAGTTTTACAAAATTTTTAATATTTTCAATGTTGGCCTCTGCGAGGAGTTGGGTAGGACTGGGAATTTTTAAGGAGATGCATTGGTTGAGGATAAATTGGCAGTTATTCGTGAAATGTTCAATAGTGAGAGTGCTTCTATTGCAGTATGGACAAATCGGTGGTGATGTTTTCTTGAATAGGTGTCGTGTTTAATCTTCGTGTGGCCTTGCCTGAATCTAGTGTAGATAATTGCGTATTTTCTGTTTACAGTTAATGGTATGTTTGTTGGTTTCCGATAAGGATTTATTGTTTTATAATAGTGTGTGTATTCGCTCCAGATATTTTTTAAAACTAGTTTGTTTGTCATATTGACGAGGTTGTTAATGTCTTTGTGACTAAAAGTGTTGTGAAGAATTATTGGGGCTGTTGTGGCGGCTTTTACTGCTGTGTCCGCCAGCTCATTTCCTTTTATTCCTGCATGTCCTGGTGTCCACATTAGTTTTATTTTTTTATGGTTTGCGGATATCATGTCTCTGATTTTGCTTATGGTCGGATCATTGTTATTTAAATTTTGTACAGCGAGGAGTGTTGAAAGCCAGTCGGGTTATATGACATGTTTGGTTTTTTTGATTGCACTTGCCAGTTCCACAGCCATTAGAATTGCTTTAGCTTCGGCTGTAAAAATGGACGTGTAGAAGGGTGTTTTAGCCAATCTTAGAATTTCATTCTCTTCAGTGACAACGCTAAGTGCTGTTGAGTTGCCTGTTTTTGAGCCGTCGGTAAAGATAAACTTCCACGTAGGGAAATTGGATCGAATACTATTGAAGGTTGTCGTGTAAATCTCTTTGGGAGTTGAGTCCTTTTTATAAAGTTCGAGTTGGAGCATAATTGAGTTTTCACTAAGTTGCCATGGTGGGACCTTTTGTTTGTATTTTCGGTGAGTAGATATAATTATGTTGAATTCTGCAGCTTTTTTGATGATGAGTTGGAGGCTTGATGGTATTTTAAGATCTCGTTTCTGCTTCATTTGGTTGATTAGCGTTGTATGCATTGAAGATATTTGTCTGCTGATGCTCCAATCGAGTCTGGTACTCAGGTCGGGGAGTCCATCTTCTGCGAGGATGTTGGCGATGGGAGTGGTTCGGAAAGCACCTAAAGACAGTCTGATGGAGGAGTGGTAGGGGGTGGATAATTTGTTAATATTGGTTTTGTTTGATTTGCCGTATACACAGAGGCCGTAATCTATTTTGGATAATATTATTGCTTTTGTAACGTTTATGAGAGAGATAGTGTTACATTTAAGATTTTTGCTACTTAAACATTTATAATATTTAATCTAGTGTTTAATGATTTTATTAGTGTATTAATATGTTCATTCCAAAAATGTCTCTTATCAAAGATAAGCCCTAATATTTTAAGATATTGTGTTTTAGGTATGGTTGTATTGCTTATTTTAATGTCTATGTTTGTACAGTTGTGTTTTTTGCATACATGTAAGTGTGAGGATTTTTCGCTGAATATTTTTGTGCCACTAAAGGTGCACCATTGATTTAATTTTTGGAACAAATTTTTTATTTCAGTATCATAGCCTACTTTTGGATGGAATGAGATACCGATCTTGTGTGTACATTGTATGTGTAAAAAATATGTTTTAATTTATTATGTGGCTTAATTTGTTGTAAGCTATGAGAAAAAGGGTGACAGACAGTGGGGATCCCTGTGGGATGCCACTATGTAGTTGCTCTTCTTTTGATAGGGTGCTATTAACTTTTACTCTGCATCTTCTATTACTAAGGTAACTGCGAATGTAGTTAATAATTTTTGGCCCGAGTTTCCATTCGTAGAGCTGTTGAATAATGCAGTGAATTCCTACTCAGTCAAAAGCTTTTTCCATATCAATGGAAATAACTGATAGATGGTTTTTTGATGACAGTTTGTTTCAAATGTAATTATCTATTATTAAAAGAGGATCTATGGTGCATCTGTTTGCTTGGTATGCGTAATGGTGTTGGGGCGGCAAGTTTTCTTGGTTGAGATCCCACACAATTCTTTTTGAAATAATTTTTTCTATGGTTTTTGATATGCAGGAGAGTAGAGACATTGGATGGTAGCCATTAATTCAATTTTTTGGTTTATTGGGCTTGCTTATAGGGATTATAGTTGCTAGCTTCCATTGTTATGGAATGATGCTGGTGTCAAATATTTCATTATAAAGGTCAAGTAGTTTATTGATGCCAGCAGGCGGAAGCTTTTTTAACATATCGTAGGGTATGTTATCAAAGCCAGGTGTTGATCCTTTTAGGCTACTAAGACAGGATTGAAGCTCAATTGACGTTATGGATGTTTCAATTAGTTTTGCTTTTGGTTCCGGGATATATGTCAAGGGTGTTTGGGCTGTGTAACGTTATTTGTTTTGCTTGAATGATTCTGAGAAGTTTGAGTCTTTTGAGCAATTAGACCAGGCCCTGCTGAATGCATTGGCGATCTCCTTAGAGTCACAAGAGTTACCTGCTGCGGTTTCTATTGCATGTATGTGTGTGTTTTTTCGGATCCCTGTAATGATATGTACTTTATCCCAAAGCGTTTTCGTAGTTGAACTCGGGTTGATGTCATTGGTAAAGTCTGCGAAAGCAGTTTTTCGGGCTCGCTTTGCTTCATACTTAAATTTGGCATTTGCTCTTTTATACTTTAGCATGTTCTTAAATGTGCTTAAATGTTTCCTGATATTATTTAGACATTTTACCTTTTCCCTTTTTAAGATCTCTAGTTCCCTACTCCACCAGTATGTTGTCTTTTTCGTAGCGATTATGAGATTTTTGGTTGGTACGGAATCGTTTGCACATTCCCTAATTATTTTAAGGAATTTGGCAGCTGCTTGATTTATCTTGTTTGTGATATTAATTTTTTGTTACTGTTCATTGATGTTTTTCTGAAATTTTCCCCAGTTGGCAAGGTGCAGTTTGTATTTATGTGTTTTAAAAACTACGTTATTTGGTACTTTAAGAAAGAGATTGATGTAAATTGGTAAGCGATCGCTTCCATATAAATTATCACAAATAGACCAGGAGGCATTAAGGTTAATTGATGGTGAGCACATGGATACATGTACGTTCGTAAAAGTGTTCATAATTTTGTAGTGTGTATGATCGCCATTGTTAAGTACGATCAGACTACTGTTCTGTATGAAATTTGCAACTACATTGCCCCTTTGATTGTTTCAAGGAGATCACCAAAGTGAATGCCAGGCATCGAAATCTCCTAGCATAAGTACTGGATTGTTAAAGTTGTTAAAAAGGTCATGAAGATCCTGTTCAACGAACTTGTCAGTTGGCGAGATGTAAATATTTATTATAATAAAAGGAAATTCTGATTGATTTTCTGCAGCGATGGCAAGAATGTTGGATTTTAAATCCATTATTTTATGTTGAATGGAGTTTGATATAAGGAGAGCAACTCCTCTGCTGGCTTTTGTGAATAGTGTATTTTATATAATTTTTTTGGTATAGTGCAAATTGTTTTGGAGTGTGAAGCAGTGTGTTGTTGTTAATAAGATGGGTTTCTTGTAATGCTATTATCTGTGGCTTATATTTGTTTAATAAAATTGTATTAATTTAAGTGTCATGTCGTGAAAATTTTATGATATGTTTTGTTTTTATATATTTTTATATTTTTGTTCATTGTCTCTCTCTTTGCTCTCCCCCCGCTCCACCCACATAACGCGATTACGATCTCATAATGCAACTGGACATTATAAGCGAACTCGATTGCTGAAGGATGAGAGCAAATAGAGACCGATAGAGGCTTGTTATGATTATAGCTCAATGTTTTCTCTGATATCATTGTCTGTATCAGAGAGAATTGAGTCATTTTGGTTTAGTGTTTTGCTTATTAGGCTCTCGAAGTCTATGTGTGTGTTCATTTTTGAGTTGTTTGTTGTTGTCGTTTGTTCGTGTGTTGAGTGATCTTCTGTTTTAGAGGTGGATTGTGTTCTTTCGGTTTCATTTGTTTTTTGAGTTTGTGTGAGTAATTCGTCATTGTGAAGGTAAATGGTTTTTCTAGAGCGTTCTTCGCATTTATTTTGTCATTATTTGAGTGATCTGTTGGTTTTGAGTTGTTTTCTTTTGTGGATGTAAGTTGTAGTTTGTGAATATGTTTTACTAGTGCTTGGTAGTAGTGGTGATTCTTGTTTGTAGAATTTTGTTTTAGCTTCATACATTGTGCATTTTTCTTGGGTTTTGATTTTTAAGATCTCTTGGGTTTCTTTGTATTTTGCAGCGTGTTCACCACCGCAGTTAACGCACTTTGTACTTGAGCACGGGATTGGGTCGTGGAGTGGAAGGCCAAATGGGCAAGTAGTTTTGCCCTTGCAAAATTTGGCTGTATGCCCTATGAGTTGGCAATTATTGAATATTTGTATATGTCGACTACTCCCTGTGCTTTATGCTCTTGGATTATTTCCTCGGTTGAGACTTGATTAAGGTAGGGCGCATACACAGTGCCTTTGCAGTGGTTAAGATTTTCGTGAAACTTTGTTTGGATTTTGCATATACCGAAAAATCTTTTGCACTGAGGAATTTTTCGGCAACTGTTGAATTTTCAACAAAAAGTAGTAGTTTCCATCGCGCATTTCATTAATTTTTAAAATCTTATTGCTTATTAGTTTTATAGCGCGTTCGACCGCAAAACAAGAAAACGAGGAAAGTGGTTTTTGAGGGTCTAGGGCTGACATAATTATATATTTGGGGTTTGGTAGGTTGACAGTAGGAAGTTCTGGGAAAGCTTCCGAAAGAGGAGTTGGCTTTTTTCTTTTGCTTCTGGAGCTATCGCTAAGAAAATCGAAGCCATTTGCCCCTAGGCTGTTGTGCCTAGAGGGCATGATGCCGCTTACTTACTCAGTTGTTTTTTTACTGTACTTTAATGTACTTGTTTATCAACGAATGAGTGAAAAAAAATAAAGAGAGAATAGGCACTTGAAAGTATGATAAGCTTTGAACTAAACTGCGATTGACTGATAGGCGAAAACTCAACCGAACTTAGATTAGCTATTAGATTATAATTTTTAATTTATATGAAATCCTGTGCGAATCGAACAACAAATATATATGACCAGTTTCTCTTTTGGAAGCATATTATAACTCATAATTGGAGCACATAACTTATATATTTATATGAAACATAATAGCCAAGCCTCAGTGACATGCATGCCAATTGATATGCGAGATCGGCGTTGAGTAGGGTACACACACAAACGAAATGAAACTCGCTCTCATTTGTCTTTTTGTTGTTACCGTTGTTGTTGTTGGTTCTGTTTGGTATTGCGCTCTCTGCATGAGCACAACAGAAGAGTAAAACCAAATAGAAGCAAAAAAAAACAACAAAATACAACAACAACGAAGTTATGGTTTTTGACTTTTCTGTCATTTCACTCCTAGCACAAGTCGCGTAAAGGAACTTCGTTCCAAAAAAATTAAAGAAAGAGGTCAGTGTCTCTGATTTTTGTTCTTATTATGTCTTCCTTGTGTTTATATTTTACTTATCAATGAATATTTTAACCTGTTACGGCTGTTCAACTTCCGTCCATTTGCCTGCTGTTTAGCTTTTGCAAACGAACTGAATATTCTACCCCACCTAAGTTGAACAGAAAAGAAATCTGTATAACTACAGAAACCTTAACATAAGCTATTGGGGTCTGACAAGTCTCTCTTGCCTCTTTTTCAAATCTTCATACAACAACAACGATAATGACACGCTCCAAAAAAGAAATATATATATATAAATATATAAATATATATATATATGTTAGAGCTGAGCGATGAAACAAGGGTTGTGTTCTCTCATCGGTGGTCACTCTGGCAGCACTGGTTATTGGCAGTGATCAGCTTGGCAGTATTGGGATTTGACAGAAACTACTTTTGTGGATGGAGAGATCTGCACACGGAGAATGGCACTTTATGACAGTTATTGGACCACGTTGTTGTGCAGATTGATCAGGCTTTGATTGTGCAAGCGAATTATTTGTTTTTCGAAATATCTCTATCATCAGAAGTGGGATTAAGCCGGGGCCTCAATTGTTAGGTAAATCAATAAGTGTTGCTTGTGTTTCTTTTTGAAAAATAAGTTAATTAGTCTTTTACGGGACGAAGCAGAGTGTTCTGTTGCTGCAGAGGAACAAAACGGAAACGGAAATCTGATATTCACGGTGGATGCGATTAATAAGATTTTGAAGTCAACACAGCGTGAGCGTGATGGTAAGGATTTAACGGGTTTTCCGTGTTTTGATCCGGACCCTTCGAGAATCGACGTGCAAAAATGGTGCACTGATTTGGATGCCCGAGTGTCGCATGACGACTTGGAGAACTTTGCCATAATTCCAAGAGTTCAAGCTTTCTTGCTTGCAAGGGAAAAGGTTTGGTACAATAAATATGGATATCAAGTTTATGGGTGGTCAGATTTGCGTGCTTCACTCATTCATTCCTTTTCGAGCGGTGCGAATGTAGTGAAGCGAAAGGTGGCAAATTCTGAGATCAGTGAGTATAGTTCATACAGTGTTTTTATAATGAAGAAAGTTTCACAGATCAATAGGTTGCCATTAGAAATACCAGAGGATAAAATTGTTAAAATTATTACTGGCTGTATCTTCAATATCAGTTTGAGAAACTCACTGACTTTCGTTATGCCATCCTCTGTACATGACTTCATTTATCACATGTCTATTCGAGAGAACCCTAGACTAAGGCAAAACTTACTTATGGGACAGAACATTCATCACATAAACCAGCATTAATGTGTAAAGCTGAGGAAGAATTCGCCACTACGACAAAACGTGAGTGAGTGGATGACAACATACGGTGCTATCGATGCTAGAAAAGCATATTAGAGCCAAATGCACTGAGAAAATGGCGTTATTGCAGATATAGCAGTGTTGGAAAAATATTCTAGAAACTTTATAAAAGGCCTTGCTACTATACGAGTGAGCACTTGTTCACTTAGTATCCGCTTGTTAAAGGATGTAGTTGCTCATTATTGACCGTATCGGATGGCTCTCAGCGAACGACAACAAATGGCAGAGATAGTGGAAAATTTAAAAACTCATGGCATAATCAGAAAAATCAGTTCTACTTTTGCTAGTCAAGTGATCCTTGATTTTGTTAAAAAGAAAAGTGGAGCTTATCGACTTTGCGTGGATTTTAGAGTATTAACCAAAACAACGGTAAAGGATCGTTATCAATTACCAAGAATCCAAGATCAGTTAGACGAATTAGCCGGAAATAATTTCTTTACATAGTTGGATATGGCGTCCGGTTTCCATCAAATGCCGATAGCAGCAGATTTAATTGAGAAAACTGCTTTTGTCACACTCGACCAAAGTTCCAAGAGGTGCATGCAGCAAATCAAAGAGTATACATTCATAGAGGTTACATTTCTCCCTTAAAAAATGCGGGTGAGACTTGTCAAGCACGATTAGAACCGGACACTGATTCTGTACATCAACAGAATTCTTGGCTGTTCAACTAGTGCAGAATAACATATTTCTGTTGGTTTGCTTGGGTTTGCATAACCAAATTGAGGGGGATATGATTTTCAAAGAAAATAAATACATAAACAAAACATAATAAAAACAAAAATCAGAGACACTGTCTTCTTTCATTAATTTTTTTTTCAAAGTCTTTTATTTGCAATGTTTTCTAGAATATTAAACAAATTGTTTGGAGTTGTCTTTAATATTATCTCATTACAAACGAAATCGAGCCCATATCAGCAGGGCTGCCTTGTTTATTTATTTATTTATTTAATAGAGTTAATAAAATTTAAAAAGCTGTGATTAACCAAGGGGGGCGCTGGCTGCTGCGGCCTTCGGCCCGGTGGTGGTGTAGGGTTATTACAGTATATTATTATTATTTTATAAATTCTGTGTGTGTTACAGCTAAGGCTAGCTTATATACTATGGTACAATATTAGAATTTACATATGTACATGTCATTTGGCTTAAATTTTGTGTTATATGTTTATTTCTTTTAGGTATGTTATGATTTTGATAATGTTTTCTTCTGTGGGATTTGTGAGTGCGGTTTTGGGGTTTTCATTTTGGAAGATTTAATTTTTAGATCATGTGGTGGCGGGGCATGATGTTAGTATGTGGTCTAAGTCGGTGTTCGTGGTTGAGTGGTAGTTAGGGCAAAGAGGTGTTGTATTGGTGTTGTTGTAGTGTAGGTGAGTGAGTTTGGGGTGACCTAATCTGAGTGTAAGGATTTGGATTTGGTCGTTTCGGTTGACTGTTATTTGTGTTAGTCTCTTTAAGTAGTCATCTGTATGCAGGGAGTTTGTGTTGGTGGCTTGGTATTATTTTTTGCATTGGTAATGTTGTTTTTGAGGTTATCTGATAAATTACTTCATAGATATTTGTTAATATCTGTTGGGTTGGTGTTCTGGGTTAGGATAAGGGGCATGTTTAGGGTGGCTTTGGCTGTTTTGTGTGCCAGCTCGTTGCCTTTTATATTAGAGTGGCCTGGGACCCATAGAATTTTAATTCTTGGGGCGGCGCTTATGAGATAGGATCCTATGGTGTAGATCTGCGTATTGTGATTGTTGTTGTTAGAAATTGCGTCTATTGCCGAGAGTGAGTCGGTGTAAATATCGAAGTTTTGGTTTTCTCTTTTTATAATAAGTTTTATTGCTTCGAGAATGGCTATTGCTTCTGCGGAGAAGATTGAGGAGTAGTGTGTTAGGATGCCATATTGGGGTGTGGTTGTTTCGCTTGTGATGGCGTAGGTTGCAATATTATTTTGGAAAGATCCATCGGTATAGATGAAGGTGTGGTTCTTAAGGTTTGATTTAATTCGGCGGAAGTTGTGTTTTGTGCGATGATTGTACGGGGAGGGGGGGTAATAGTTTTCTGGTAGATTCGGAGTGAGGTGGTTATTAGGGAATCGGCGAGAAGCCAGGCGGGTTTCGTGTCTTGTGGTTTTTGGGGGAGATATGGTTTGTTGTTGTTCTTGCAACTATTTATTATTCTTTCTATGGCCGTTTTGAGTTTAGGAGTTTTGTGTGGTGAGGGTTGTTTTATGTATTTCTTAATAGGGGTGTCTGTGGAGTTTAGTTGTGTGTGGAGTTTAGGTGTGTTAGTTTCGTATAGCATGTTGTTGAAGGGTGTGGAGCGGAGAGCCCCTCAAGAAATCCAGATTGCCGCATTAAGTGAGGGTTTATTAATTAACGGTAGACTTTGGAGTGTGCCCATATATGAATAGGGCAAATTAATTTATGGGATTAATGTGGCTTTGGTATGTGTAAAAGTGTGTGTGTATTGCAGTTGAATTTCTTGCTGGCCAAGCATTTTATTTTATTGAGTTTTTGATTTAAGGCAGGTATAAGTGTTTTGATGTGTGTGTCCAACTTGTATTTGTTAATGGTTAGGCCAAGGATTTTCACTGCGTAGGTTGTCGGGATTTGCATGTTATTGCATGAGATGTTGGACATGCAATTGTGTTTGCGGCATATATGTAGGTGTTAGCATTTTTGCAATGATAGGGATACACCAGAGTAGGCGCACCGGCTTTGTATGTTTTGGAAAAGGGTGTCCAAGTTGTAGCTGATATTATTGTTTCTATTGAAATTGATAATCAGAAAGAAGTCGTCTTCAAACGCACTGAAGTGGATTTCTTTGTGTAAGCTAATTATAGTGGCTAATTTTTTATAGGCTATAAGAAACAGTATAGCGCATATTGGTGATCCCTGTGGGATGCGGTAGTTGATAATTTTTGGCCCAATCTTCCAGCATTTCAATAGGTCTAAGATGGTGTGAACACCGACTCTATCGAACGCCCTTGAGAAGTCAATGGTGATGAGAGAGGTGTGTTTTTTGGCAGATAACCATCGGGTTATGAGAATGTCTGCAAAAAGCAGACTTTCTGCAACCGATTTGCCGCGTTTAAATCCGAACTGGTTGGGATGAAACAGACTGTTTTTGGTTACGTACCACAATACTCTTTTGGAGATGATTTTGTCTAATGTTTTCGCTACTTAGCAGTTAAGGAGATGGGTCGGTATGAGGTTATGTCCGTTTTGTTTGCTTTTGGTTTTATTATGGGAATGATGAAGCTGGTTTTATACGATTGGGGTATGATGTTGTTGAAAATGTTGTTGAAGAGTTAAATTTTTCTGGTTTTTGTCGATTGTGAGCTGTTTTTGATCATGGGGTATGAGATTCTGTTAAGGGGTTGACCCTTTAAGTGATTGTAGAGCCGAGTTTAGATCGATTAGGGTTATATCGAATTGTAATGGTTGTGCAGTGTTTATAGTTGTGTAGTGGATTTGTTTCGGTGTGTATTTGTCTTTTATGTATTGTGTGTTAAAATTGTTGTCTCTAGATAAGTTAGACCAGTGCTGCGCAAATAAGTCTGTTACTATGGTTGGGTTTGTGTGAGTAGTGTTGTCGGGTGTGTCTGTGATGCAATGGATTGCTTTGTTGGGTTGAGTCCACAAAACCGTCTTATGTTGGCCCAAATTTTGATGATGGGTGTGGTTGGTTGTATAGTTGACGAAAATGCGGTGGAAGCTTCTTTTTTTGGATCGTATAAGTTCCCTATGGGACATGGCATTGGCGCGCCTGTAGTTGATGATGTTTTTTTGAGTGATGTTGCGTTTGAGATTTTTCAATGTATTGACTTTGTTTAACCGAAGTCCTGTGAGTGTTTTGTTCCACCATGGAACTCTGTGTGGAAGTTTTTGGTGTGATGTCTGCCGTATGGAAAAGTGTGCGCTTTTAACTGTGCGCAAGATTATTTTGTTTAGGTTGGCGGCTTCTTTGTTTATATTCGAGCTCATTCGAATTTTGTGGTTAATTTAATTAGATAGTCTTTGAAATAAACTCCAGTTGGCTTCTTTTGTTTTAAAATATGGTCGGCTAAAGTTGTTAGGAGGGGGATGGGGGAAAACTGTTATTAAAATTGGGAAATGATCACTCCCGCAAGGGTAGTTGAATATTTTGCATTTTGTGTATGGGTACAGTTGAGGTGAGCAGAGGGATAAGTCTATTTGGGTTGAATAGTGGGTTGGGGACTTATCGTTGAGAATGATTAGTTTGGATCGTTGAATATATTTTGATAAAATTTTTCCTTTTTTGTTATTTTGTGGGGGGCTCCAGGTGGAATGGCAGCTGTTGAAGTCACCCAAAATTATAGAAGGGGTGTTGGAGTGGTGTGTTTTGAATGAATTTTCTAGTTCCGTTAGAGAGAAATCTTTCTAGGGCTGAATGTATGCTGAGAAAACCACTACTTTTTGTTTGGATTGGATTTCTAAAGCTAATGCTTCGAAATGGTTGTTGTTAATGGTAATTTCATTATGTTGGATTGATTTGTGTATCAAAATGGCGACTCCGTCAAACCTCTTGGTTGCTACATTAGTAATTAGAGTGTAGTTGATGGGTATGGGGATGTTATTGTGAGTTATGTTGAATATATGTGTTTTATGAAGTGTTATTATTTGTGGGAATTGTAGTTCTATTTTGGTTAAAAGTTCGCTGTAGTTCTTTGTATAGCCTTTGATATTTCATTGGATAATTTTAAGAGACATTATAGTGGAGTAAAATTAAAGTTTAGTTTGGTGAGGGAAACGGTTTACTTAAAGTTTACTACAGGGAACGATGGGTTATGGTACAGGGTGGGGGGGGGGGGGGTTGCCTCCGGATGACTGACGATGTGTCGGAAATAAGTTATCCCAATCTGTTGCAAAGATCCCTGAAGGGTGCGACACACCGTCAGCTAGGCGGAGGCAAATTGTTTTGGTTGTTGTTATGTTATTACTCCATTAAATCAGAACTGTCGTAGTCTTCTATGACAGCCTGAGAGTTGAGTTTACCTTGTTTTGTGTTGGATCTTAATTGTCTAATAGTTCGTTTCAGTGTATTGCGCGGGAGTGTTTTTTTTATATTGGTAGTGGTCTTTCTTTCCACACTTTATGAAGGCTTTTTCATTTTGGCGTACCTTGCAAGTATGTCCTAACCGCAAGCAGTTGTTGCACCGCATCGGCGTGGGAATGTATGGTCAAATGTTCCTTTTTCAATAGCCAATCACGATGTACTCTGGCAGTGTGACGGAAGAGAAAGTTTGAATAAGCAAGCCCGTCTCTCTTAGGTTGCCATCTGTTTTCTTCATTATTTTTCGGAATTCGCAGACGTTTTGGCTCTCCAATTCGCATTTGATTTCTTATTCTTCCCCAATCTTCCGTCGTTGTGTGAATGACTCCATATTGTAGTTTAGTGAACGGTGCTCAGTAACTGTCACTGATGTTTCAGGAGTAAAGTGCTCCATTTTCAGTAGTTTTGTTGTTTGGGCTAGGTCTTTGGTTTTTATGAGTAGAGGTCCATTCTGTAGCTTTTTGCATGACTCCATATCAACGCTACAGTTGTAGTCTATGACCTTCTCTATGATAAATGGCAATAGTTTAAATTGCTTTTCGTTCTCGTCGTTTCGGGAAATTATCATATATTTACTGCCTATTTGCTTGTGTAGGGTGTTGCGGCTTCGCCCTGGCAGATCCATGCCGTTGCTGCGTTGGCAAGCAGGCGGATCACCGATTATCGTAAAACAGTAAAACTTTAGTTTTACTTAGTTTAGTTTAAGAGCGAACTCGTTTAAAGAGACCATTGTGTATTTGCAATGCCGCGGGTTTTATATGAGAGTGACCAAAGAGTATTAATTCATATAGAGTTTACATTTCTCTCAAAAGCTTTTTGAGCTTTTTTCAAATAAGTAGAAGCTATGCGAATATATTACTTTTCTGCTATTAACATCGAAGTAGCAGCTCAGGCCGCTAACTACTGAACTGAAATAACTAGGCAAACAGAAATATTAGAAGGTGGGTGCCTGTTGAGAAATCGAATGAGAAAAAGAAATGTTTCCCCTTCTTGTAGTGTCTTCCCCCATTTTGTGTTCTTAGCGCGAATTAGCATGAAAAGGAATTTCTTTATATCACCTTTGTTTTGGTTATTTTAATTGCCGTCACCCATTTTTATTTTGATTGTATTGATATTGTTGTGGGAATGATATGAATGCGAAAAAGAAACATGTATAGGTTTGACGCGATTTTTTTGTGAATGAGGAACATGATTTTTGTTATTGCAATTCTCACCACCTACTTGTATTGGTTTTGGTGAGACTTTTATGAATGAATAAATAATAAATAATAATAACGAATAAATTATTCGTTCGGGCTGTTAGAAATAAAAAATAAATAACTCAATAAATAAGTAAAATTGATTTAAAATTTATATTTTGCGCTAGATATATCGAAAAATCGAAGTTAAATACAGCTAATGTCAGCTAGTGACCGTACGCGTCATAGAGAACTTACTCATATAGAGGATACATTTCTCTCTTAAAAAAATGTCCGGAGAGACTATTCAGAAACGATTAGAATTCGAAACTGATTCTGTACATAAACAGTATCGTTGGCTGTTCAACTTATTCAGCGTAACATATTGCTGTTGGTTTGCTTGGGTTGGCATAAACAAATTGGGTGGGAGTATGATATCCAAAGAAAATAAATACACAAGAAAGACATAATAAAAACAAAAATCAGAGACACTGTCCTCATTCTTTGATTTTTTTCTTCAGTTTTCTATTTGTATGATCTTCGAGAATATTCAGCAAATTGTGTGGTTTTCTTTGATTTACGTAATCGTTCTTTAACAAACGAAATCGATCCATGGCTGCCTTGTATTTCGCCTATATTCATTTATATGAACGAAATGAAAATACCAAGCGTCCAACAAAAAAAGAAGGCATGGAAACAAAGCAAAATCGTAGAAAAATGTTCCCAGTGATACACACAATAAGAAACCAATACAATCTTATACACACGCTATACCTACACAACCCACTCAAAGTTATCACACTTTGCACGCAAGGTCGAAAAAGAAAACCAAAACAATCTTATTCACGCACTATACCTACACAAAGAGGTTACTCACACAATGGCAAGTTTTGATTTTTACTTCAACTTCTTGAAGACAATTTTCGGTTATGGCAGAAAACGAAATCCATTTCAATAGCAAATACAGTAAATTCACATTTATTGAACAGCCAAAGAAACCCAAGTGAAATTTCTAACTACCGTCGAATTTTCGTAGGTCAATCTTTTATAAGTCGAATATCTCCATGACTCGAATTGAGTACGTTTATAGTGAAAAATTAATATAATATGTCTATGAATATGTAACTCGAATATTCCCATAATTTGAACTTTTGTTATGCTTTATGGTGATTCGAAATTTGGAAGTTTGACTGTACGAGCAATATGCATAGTCCGCGAAGTTCGAGTCTCAATCGCGCAAAGCAAATTTCGTCACCCTTACTTTGTGTTTTGTTCTTTCCTCATCTTTCCTTGTGATCGGCAATGAAGAAAAAAACAAATGGTCTAGACTTTGTTGTTGCGTGAGCGTAGCAAAAAAGAGGAATTTTTATTCCCGCACGCGCCCCACTTCACGTCGTAGCCAACAAGTCAATTTTCGCTTGTCACACCCCGAGGTCGTGATTCGTTGTTGAGTTCAAGTTTGCGTGCACGCAAAAAGTATACATATTCATATACGCAGGCAAATTTTTTTTCTTTGTCTTCCCTTATATTCGGCAAATAAGGAAAAAACAAATGTCACACGCTTTGTTGTTAGGCGTTCAAAGGCAAAATTTATTTCTTTGTCTTTCCTGTATTCGCAGTAGCGAAGGTGGTTTGATATCGTTTTCACATGGGACACTTGCAGTTGCTTGATGTTTTTTGTGTTTGTCTGCTAGTTAAGGTAGAATTAGGTATATTTAACTTTGAGTTTTATATATATACATAGTGCAAAAATAGGTATAATAATTTTATTTTAAATTAATTTGAGTTATTTATTTAGTTGTACTAAAGAAAACAATTTTTACTAATTAAATCACCCTTTTTTCTTGTTTTTGGATGCGCCAAGAAGGTAGAAATCTTCATAGAAACTAGCAGCCCGTACTGTTAGCCTGCACGATTCGCCGGCTAAGTAGCCCAACAAGAACTCTGCCTGCATAGAATTCTTGCTTAAAGCGAATACGTACTAAACCTACCCCCTCCCATTGAGCAGGATCTTAATATTATTATTTTAAAAAAAATTATCATATTAAAAAAAAACTGACCTGACCCACCAAGTTATTTTTCCATCGATATTGCCCGTTCTATGTTTTTTTGCGCATGGAATAAAACCTAAGTCAACGCAATCAGCTCCTGCTTTCCTTCCATATTTGCATCCTTTTGGCTTGAGCTTGGCTTCCCACAACAATATCAATATAATCACAATAAAAATGGGTGACGGCAATCAAAACAACCATAACAAAGGTTTAGTACAGAAATTCCTTTTCAAGCTAATTCGCGTCAAGAATTCACGTTCAGTAATTAGCAGAATGACGTTGCTAAGCAGCGGCCTGCGCTGCTACTTCGATGTTAATAGCAGAAAATTAATATATTCTTTTGAGAGAAATGTAACCTCTATATGAATACTCTTTGGTACGCGTTGATAATGAAGACTGATATAAATTATTATTAGTTGATTAGAATGCACATATTTATATATATATATTTTTTTTTTAATAAGATTTTGTGTCTTATGTTAAGCTTGTCTCTATAATCTCTCCATGTGTACAGTCCATTTATCGTGTTGTCAGTGATCACAGAGTTGTTTTTGTCGTAAACATTGGTTATTCTATATGATCCATTATATCTTTTGTCTAACTTATGCTCTGATGGGTTATTTACAAAAACTAAATCTCCTATATTTAATGCTATTTTATTTGTGTTCTTATCATATAATTTTTTATTTCTATTATTGTGCTTATCTATCACATATTTCAATCGTTGTAGAGCTTTTTGTAGTCTAAATTTTACTTCTTTGCTGTAGTTATCTATGTTGTACAAGGGATCTACAGCATATTCTTGAAGGAAGCCGTACACCTTTGGGATTTTTCTGAATATTAATTCGAATGGGCAGTAATCATGTACAGTCGAAGGTGTTTTATTGTAGCAGTAGGTGTAGTACTTTAGCCATTTATCCCAATCATCTCGTTCATTTGAAATATAATTTCTTAAGTATTCATTGAACGCTCTGTGGTTTCGCTCCACAGTTCCAAGCGTTTGGTGGTGATATGCCGTTGATGTATTTTGTTCTATATTTAGCAGTATAAATGCCCATGTCTGTAATTACTTTCTTAATGGGTCCATATGTGAGTATGACATTTTCGAATATTGTTATCTTTCCATCGTCACTGACTATTTTAGTTTCATTTATGTGGATGTCTTCGAACAGTTCATCATATATCTATAACTGGGATCTTTTAATTCCATTTCTGCCAGCTATATTTTAAAGCTTTAAAAACAATTGATCTAAATCAATTTTTCCATGAACAACAATATCGACTTTGTTAATAGTGCTTAATAACTTCTTCCCTAGTTTTATTTTTATCAAATCTAAATTTATAAAAAATTTTGCACTTTTTTCATCCATTTTGGCGCCTCGTACATAGCTTTAGCAAATAACTACTTATTTTTGAATTTTAAGGGATCTCTAGTTTTTTATTGAATTCACTTTTGTGTGTTTGGAGTCTAGTCGTTACTTTGAACATCTTTCTTGACCCATTTTCTATGTTTTTAATATCTTCAAATTCTATACGTGATAAAACTACAGCTGCATAGTTCTCTTTGCCTCTCAGATACTCTACAGTAAAATCGTACTCTTCTAAATCGAGTCTCATACTTGTGCGCTTTGAGGATGGATTTTTCATTGTAAAGAGGTATGATAATGGACGATAGTCGTTTCGTACTTGAAATATTTTGCCAAAAATATATGATCGAAAGCATTTGATTGCCCAATATAACTAACTCCTGTTCTATTTGTTGCTTCTTGGTTTCACCTCTTGTAAAAGACCTTAAAGCGTCAGCAATTGGGAGTTACCGGCGTACTCTTGACTTAATACTGCTCCGCAAGCGTATCTGTGGTTATGCAAAATTGCTTTTCATAATCGGGATATTGCAGAGTTTGTGGGCTTATAAATGCATTTTTGAGATAGTTGAATGATTCTTGACATTCTCTCGTCCACTCAAAAATTAACATTTTCTTTACATAGCCTTGTTAAAAGGCATGAGTGTTCCCCGAAATTAGGAACAAAACGTCTATAATAATTGCAAAATGCAACAAATCGTTGGGTCGCATCGGCCTTTGTGGGTGTCGGATAGTCAAGTATTATTTTGAGTTTACTATTATGCCTTTGTCCGTGCATTTATGCCCAAGGTAAGTCACTTCATGACTGAGAAATGAGCATCTGTTGTATTTTTTGCTGATGTTTGGTTTTGCTATTCTGTTGTGCTCATGCAGAGAGCGCAATACCAAACAGAAGCAACAACAACAACGGTAACAACAAAAATACAACTGAACGGAATTTTGAGCGTTCGCGGTTGCGAAAAGAGAGAGAGCGAGTCTCATTTCGTTTGTGTGTGTACCCTACTCAACGCCGATCTTTTTTTTTTTTTATATTTCCCATATGTCGTGTACATATGTCTTTATTTTTTATTAAGACTATTAGTACATGGTTTAAAAGTTATTTCAGAGTTGTAACTAATTTATGTGAGCAGATCACAAAAATTTTTATTTTTGTAAGGATGTAGGGGAAAAAAATCAAAATAGTAACAAAAATAATATACATTTAAATTAAATTAATACAATTATAGAGCAAAATATAGTAAAGCAAACATAAATGTAATAAAAATATAAAATACAAAAATAAACACATTAAACAAAAACAAAAAAAAAAAAAGTGGTATTGAGATATATATATATATAGTTTCGAACTTATTCAACCAGATCCACTGGCCTTGTCCTCTGTAACCTGCGTCTGCATTGTAGTTCCTGTATTGGTAGTAGGTTGAACCAACATTGGTCTGTTAGATACGACTTATTTTTGTAATCTCCTCTGTTACTGTTGGAATATTAAGATCATGGTGCAGATCATTGTCTGTGTTGTGGCTGTTGTTGTTGTTGAAAGTTTAAAAGAGGAGACTGGCGTCGTTGGTGGAGCGCATTGTGCACTAACCGGCAGAGGCTGCATATCTCCTGTAGCCATGGAACGAGCTGACAGTTAGTTGAGCGGTAGATCGAGAGGTTGTGTTTGTTTGTGTTGAAGATGAGTTATTGTTCTCAGTTTGTGAGTGTAGAACTGTTTGATGAATAGCGTGAGAGCAACAAAGCGCTATCTCGAAATTAGCGAGAAGTGAAGCTTGGTTAGAGTCATTGTTTTTGTTGCTATTGTTTGAATAGCTTGAGGATGTGATAAGGTATGCGTTGTTGTTGTCTGTTGTGACAGCTGTTAGAGCGTGGGGCACGCTCATGCTGTTTTTTAATGGTAGCTGATGCTGATTTTGCGTGCTGCGCACAGTCGGGGGACTGCGTTTAACGGGCATTCCTGAGCCCAGAACAGCCTTTTTTTTATATTCTTGTTGTTGATTATTTTGCCTTTGTTTTACTTTTTGTATTGGTTAAATTCAGAGTACGAGAGCAGACGATCAATCGACTTAACACTTTACTTGATACGAATCGAATGAGCGGCTTGTCGTGAAAATACGTATGTATCAAAATGTAAGTAAATATGTTAATGAATGAGAGGTAATTATTTGAGACTGAAATAACTTAAAGAATTTTTGTGAACTACGTTTCTCGCTTTTCCATCCTTTGCTAAAACATGAAAACTTTGTGGACTCGATACTCGTGAGCACGCCATATACAGCTGTCCATGGGAAAAACAGTTTTTTCTAAATGTACACCTGCTACTTTCAATGTTTGTCCGTCAGCTTTGCTAATTGTCATCACGAATGCTTCTTTCAGGAGAAACTGGAATTGCAAGAATTAATACATCTTCTCCCTTTGCTGTTCCTGTCAAAATATTGCTCTTATAATATTGCATCCCAGGTATGTTATTTGTAGCCGTGGTGTCATTACACAATCTTGGTGCATCAAGATTTCGCATTAACAGGAATGTAACATTAACTTTCAGCCTTAACTTATCGGAAGGCACCCCTGACAATTCCAAAAGGGTGAGAAACTCCAGAGTCTAGGATGTCACTTGCTTAGTGTCCACGACATTGTCGACGGCAAGATACTCAACAACATCACCTTCCACATGTGACATGATTTCATCGATGATGTTCACCAAATTTTTATTCGTCGGTGCTAAAATCGATCTTTCACACAGCCATTCTCTGTCCTTAATATTAGTTTTCAGGTCGGGATAGACGGTGCTTTTCAAATCATTTGTGTTATGGACCACATTATAGAATTCTCGGTTCAGTGTAATCATACCGTTACTATCTGATGCTATACGATCTACTCCGATTTTCAGAAGAGCTGCCGCATATTGCCCTGACTGTGTATCACTGTTGAGTTGTACCCGCATGTTTGAAGTTAGACATTTTTTTACATGAACCCATAATGTAGACGCTTTCAAACAAGCTTTTATCTTTCATAGTCGGATCTAATGCATCGATTACTGTTTTTGGAGCATAGTGCACTCATCCCAAACCAACAGCTTGCATTGCTGCAACATTCGTCCACGCTCGCTGTTTTTAGTAATCTTACAAACTGGCATGTCCTCATGAGCTAAGTTTAATGGCAGTTTATGTACCGAATGTTCAGTTAGGCCAATATTGAGCAACTCCTTTATCTTTGCGGATTTGTGATAAAAGCAAATTTAAAAGAAATATTTTGCCGGTACCTCCTGGCGCATTCAAAAAGAACAAACCACCTCCTCCATTTAAAATTTTTTACAACAATATCAAAAAACTAATCTGTGTTCTGGATTCTAACTTGGAACAGATTCAGTTATTTGCTGCATCGTAATCCAGTTCTCTCATTAAATCACTGCAAACTTCTCCAGTTCTTTGTGGTACTCATCCCAAAATCCGATAAATCTTTTCCAGTAATATTAATAATATGGAATGATGATGATAATAATGATCTTCAATCTTTGTAAAAGCCTCATTGTAAATTAAATCATTGTAGAAGATATTTGGATAATGTTCTTGTAATATATATAAAATCCAACCAAAATTCCAAAGAAATAAAGAAAAATCAAAATTCCAAAGAAATAAAGCAAAACCCAAATTTCAAAGTAATAAAAGACAACCAAAATTTCAAGAATACAAATCAGTGAAAGGATAATTATTTTCTTAAAAAATGAAGCTATATACAGAGCAAAAACCAACATTACAAGAAATGACTCTACTATACTGCGGTCACAACACGACTGACTCGCGAGTACGCTTGCATAACTTTATTATTTTCTCATTCCACGCAACAGAGTAATTCTTAAGAAAATTCGTTTGTATACACAGAGAGCGCGATAACGTATGTACATTTGTTGGGCAAAACATGGTTTCACCTGCCAAGCCTATATAATCTATGTTTTTCAAAAAAGAGCCTATGTTCGCCTCCAAGGTAATATCTATCACTACTTCAAAACACATAGCAAATTCTTCAGCCGATCAGGCGTGAAACGGCAATATACAGACAGACAGATAGAGTTACTATCGCATTTATAATATTAGTAAGGATGTGTACAGACAAAACCGATCTTTTTTTCCGTGCCGAATACAAGGAAAGATTAAAAAGACGCATCAACAAAGCGTGGTAAGGTTTTTTATTTTTTACTGCGTTCGGGGGTTGTTTTCTATGTTAAGGGAACATTCTTATTGCTATGGATTTCTCAAATGAAATTTTGTTTTGTCTCGCGAAGAAGTCAAGATCAATCAACAAAGGCGTGCCATTGTGCGAGTATGTTGTGTAGCGCATGAAATCGGTTGGGCTCTCATCGTGAAAAAATGTTGCAAACACGCAGAAGCAATTGTTGTTGGGGGTGTAACCTGTGGGAATTTTTTAGGTATTGTTTTCGGACCTAAGCATTTTTTTTTTGTTTTGTTAAAAAGGCATATAAATAAAAAGAAAGCAAGAGTGTTGATATGTGCGCGTTTGTAATTTGAGGCGTATAAGAATTGAATGAGTTTTACTATTTAATAGTGATGTTTTTAGAGTACTCTTTCGACTTGACTCCAACGGCTAATGCAGTACAACTGCCGCCATTATCTCCTCATAATCTTGCGCCTACCACAGCGCCATTTATTTACTTTTCGTCTTCTCAACCCCCTTCTTCTCAATCCCCTCCAACTTGTTCTACTTCTTCCCAACTTTTACCCACTTACTCTTATGTACTTTATTCTACTTCTACCCAACCGCCCAACCCAACTCCAATTCCTTTAGCTCCTTCAACCATTATGCCCTCTACTATTTCTTCATCTGTCACTTTGAACTTTCGATCCACTACTTGTTCGTCTTCCTCGATTCCTTGTCCTACTTCTGTGACTTCAACTTCAACTTCTCTAACTTGTTCTTCTTCTTCCCAACCTTTACCCATTCACTCTTCTGTACTTTCTTCCATATCCACCCCATCGTCCCATCCCGCTCCAATTCCGGTAGCTCCATCAACCACTATCCCATCTACTACTTCTTCATGTATCGCCTTAAACTTTCCCTCCACTACTTGTTCGACTTCCTCTATTACATGTCTTACTACTGTGACTTCAGCTTTTACTTCTCCAACTTGTTCCCCTTCTTCCCAACCTTTACCCACTTATTCTTCTGTACTTTCTTCAATATCTAACCAATCATCCCATCCCGCTCCAATTCCAGTAGCTCCTTCTACCAATATCCCCTCTACTACCACTTCATCTGTCGCTTTTAACTTTCCCTCCTCTAATTGTTCATCTTGCTCTACTCCCTGTACAGTACTACTGTAACTTCTGCTTCATCTTCTACTGAAGTCTCTAACTCCTCCCGTACTTTGTCACCCCCTAAGGGTTCTTCGCAGTGCAATACTGGCTCTACTCCAGTGCCATCTATTTTGAAGGTGCTGGATCCTCGTAAACATGTTTTTATTTACAGGTTGGATAAGGAGACAACCTGTGACGACGTTGCACGCTATATATCATCAAAAGCATAAAACCCCTCAATAATTAATATTCATAAGTTTAATTTTTCTAGCCCTAGAGAAGGCTCTTCTTTCAAGCTTTCAGTATGTTTGGTATGGAAGTATTTTCTGTCATTTGTGGCGCTAATTTCTGGCCTGCACATATGGTGGTCCATGAGTTTATTCCTAAAAAAAAACTAGGCTTTTGCAGGTAACCTTACCAGTCACTGCTTCAGTTTCATCTTCTGCTTCTTCCACTACACTTTCAAAGTATTAGAGGGCTAGGCTAAAGTGTAAACTTTCTTCATTTTATCTGAGAAGTTTTTCTATCAGTTCTGTCATTATTGTTTTCGTTGAGACTTTGCTTCGCCGTGATTTTCTAAACTCCGAAATTTCCACCTCTACATTATTGGCTTAATTGAATTAATGCATAACTTACTTTCTAAACTTGTAATCTAAATTTTTGTTTGAATTGTCTATATCATTTTAGGTATTGAATTCTAAATTAAGTCTTGGATTTAGTTTAATATTGCATGTTTATTAGAGGCTGATGATGTTTTTATCTGTAGCCAAATATTTAGTACGTAGACATTAGCTTTGGTATCGCATTTTCACCAAAGAACTTAGCAATTAACACCACCTGAGCCCAGTCTATATGACTGGGTGAATTTTGATGCCACTTGGGCCTGCCCCATGTGAGATCAGTGTGTGGTCATTGCGTACCTACTATGTCAATGTAAAAAAAAAAAAAAGAGTTGGTTTCAAGTGGGATACTACTATGATATAAATAGCAATGCCCCTACAGGCGGTACCCAAAAGGAAAATAGGTGAGCCTTTTTATTGGGGTTCGGTGGGACTTAGCACCTGGGTGCCCAGCAAAATAGTGCATAATACAAAACCGTATCATGTGTAATTTTTATTATTTTTTCATTATTTTACTATTTTTATTATTTTAATTTTCCATTATTTTACTATTTTATTTTAATATTCGTGTTTTACGTAAAATTAGTGAAGTAGTATAACAAGAAAATAAAAGTAAAAGTTACGAAAATGTCTACTTTTTTTAAAACAACTAAAGAATTTTGTTCTATTATTCGTGTCAAACTTTGTTAATTATAACAGTAGTGCTTTGACAAATAAAACATTCAACGCCACAAGAAAATAACTGGCGGTGCTATTGCACCAGCTAATAATAAAATGCCGCGCCTAATCAAAGCCGCTCAGGTTGATCGATCTCACCGTAATGTTCACTAATTACTTTCGACCACTTCAAACCATAGAAGACAACCACAACCCGGACGACGCTGAAGACCCCCCAGTGGCCGTAATTGAGGAGGAAGCCAGAATGCCGCCTCGAATTGTCATAAAGCAGACTACTAAATTCTTACACGATGTTATCAACACCATTAAAATAACTGGTTACTTCATCAAAACTATTTCAATTGGAAATGAAATATTCGTTAAAGGCGAAAGTGACTTCAGCAAAATCTATACGAAACTTCGTGACCTAAAATGGGAATTTTATTCGCACGAAACGAAAAATTTCAAGCCATACAAAGCGATACTTTATCATCTTGACAAGCTACCTAATGTTGAAGTAAAATCCTTACTAACTAATCTGGGTTTAAGCTGCCTTGATGTTAAAACCATTAAAAAAAATACGAATAATGACCTCAAATTACTTCTGTATTTTGTTTATTTTACAAACTAAATATTTGTACATCAACCATACAAAAGTACGCTGGAATAAGACGGGAAAAGATATTATGGCATGGAATGCCCGTCCCATCATTGCTAAGCGACTTGAACTTGTCGATTTCCTCAGTAAAAATAATATTTATGTCTGTTTTATTAGCGAAACATGGCTGATGCAAAAAAATATATTGTTCTTTCCTAACTACATACTCCATAGAAATGATCGCACTACTAGTAAAGGCGGAGGTGTTGCTATTATTGTCCAGAAAAAGATAAATCATGAACAAATCAAAAGCTTATACACCCTTCTTATTGAGAGCATTGCTATAAAAATATGCACACACTCTAATATTACTTATAATATATTCGGCGTATTTCGTGGTCCATCAGCCAAATGTTTAAATAAACAGTATACTTCTTCATTGACAACCCAGGACATTGAAAGTATGTTTAAGTCTGACTTGCTCAAGTTATCTCGAGATGGTGACTACATAGTGGGTGGGGACTTATACTGCAGACATCGACTATGGAACTGCGTCATAGCTAACTTTTTCGGTAATACCCTTTATGAGCTCTTGTCTTTGGGGAAACTTACCATTTTATACTCAAAAGACCCAACCTATATACCGGCAAGTTATAAAGGAAAACCGTCCACTCTTGATATCTTTCTTTCAAATTCACCGACAAACTTTTTTGAGCCTGTTCTTCATACAGATCTTCCATCTGATCATATCGCCGTTTTATTGACATTCAGTAAGTTTAAGCGACTCCTGAGTGTTTCAACATCAGAAAATAGTGAATTCTTTCAGAACTCAGACCCTAATTGGGAAACAATCGACTTGACGGCCGACATACTTAAAACAGATATAATTATTATAATTAAAGAGTTAGTATCTGAAAAAAAAAGGGTTAATTTCTTAAATTATGAAATTCGAAAGAAGCTCTTTGAACTAAATAATGCCTCTTGGAATCATAAATTGTCTGCATTTCCAAAAATACCCAATCCTTTTGGAAACTTACCAAAATCATAAAAAACAAAAAGCAATTTATCCCAAGTTTCAACTACAATGACAATTTGTTCTCTACTAGACTAGAAAAGGCCGACATCCTAGCCGATATATTTGAGTATAAACATAAGATAACTGAGACTTACTGTGACTCTACCACATCTCAAATTGTACAAAATTCTCTAAGTGACTTCAATGACCCGTTTGTGCATTCATCTTGCCCTGCCATTACAACTGAGGAAGTTCAGGACATCGCTTAAATATAAGAAATCTGCCGTTATCGACCTAATACCTAATATTTGCCTAAAACAAATACCTAGTAGTACCCTAGCTTTCCTCACACTGACTTTAAGTAATTGTCTTAAAATTGGATACTTTCCCTTAAAATGGAAAGTCGCTCAAATCATCCCAATCCAAAGCCAGGAAAACCTCCCGATTCCCCAGATAGTTATTGATAAAAGCTTACTATGCGGCTGTTCCAAAATCCTCGAACGTTTAATTAAGACCATGTCCTCATATTTCTACTAGTGTAAAATTAAGGTTAATGCCTTTAAAACTAAACCAATTTTTTTCACTAGGAAAAGAAAGCCAATCTTTTTGCGAAGCAGAGATCTCCGACTTTATAACACCAACATTAAATGGGAAAATTCATTAAATGGAAAAAATGTTATTCTATACAAAAAAATCTCCTATTCGGTGAGCACATTAGTAAGACACTAGATAAAATCAATGAGACCTTACGCATTTTATACGCGTTTATCAACCGCAGAACAAAACTATCAAATCCAAACAAACTAACTATTTACAAATCAATATTCTTACCTATTATGTTATATTGGTCAGAAATATCATTTCGCAAGTGCACGGTAAAGTCGACTAGTCGTCTGCTTTCGCTCTACGAATTTAAGAATAAAAAAATTAAATCAAGGGACAAGATAATCGTGAACACCAGAAGTTACATGAGTACCGACAGCTGAAAACATGTCATCAATGCTTGTACTATATCTAGTCGTGCCTAGTGCTGTACAAGTAACTAGATATAAATGAAGTTCTTTTTTTTTAAATTGTACTAAACGCAATCCGTCATCTCAATTAAAGTGAATATTGAATTCACCGCCAAGTATAAGTGGAAGTTCATGATAACATTTCTTCAAAAATTTTGAACCCCCGTCTATCTATTATGTCTTCGACGTTCTGATTGACATATAAACTGTGACCATAACAACTTGTTTACCGTTATGCAAAGTACATCTCGCGGCGCATATGTCCACAAGACCAGACTTGTTTCGACTATGGCGCTGATAACATTTTCTCAAGTAAGCATCATTACAGATAATAAACGAATGTTGCGAATCGCCATCATTTTAATAGATGACGCCGGAATTATGCGCCCGAGTCATCCAAAGTTGTGGGATCCGTATGAAGGCCAGTGAGCGCAGCCGTGGCAGCCATTTGAACAATGACATATTCCACTACTAATTGAAATAATTGTACTTCCAGTTGATAATAAAATTTTGTTGAAAATAAAAGCCGTTTGCGTATTATTTTAAAATATAGTGAGGACATGATTATTGAGAAACCCTACACATTTACTACTTTACTCACGATTTCTATTACGCCCATTGTCCTTTACTCAGAGTCTCCATTAGGCTCTATTGTGCATAGTTTGAGCAGCACCGACCAACTCAATTCTCCTACAGTTTGAATGACACAACGTTACACGGTTTGAAAGACATTATGTGAACACTCGTTTTCACTCCTCATATATTTTGTGCCGTGTGCTACAGTAATTCCCGCTGGATTGAGACAGTGAAAATGTAAGGTTTTTGTTGCAATTCGGGGAAGTCGGGGAATCGAATTATTCGAGTATACGGATAATTGCGATATCGTTGCAGTTAACCGACTGTTTTTATTTTAATCGAAGCAATGTATTTATATATCACAAATGCATCTTTTTTTTAAAATATTCTATATTTGTGTACACTTTAAGTCGTTGAAAAGAATTGTGTTATTTTTGAGAACTGATCGATTGGCAGAAAAATTCCAATGGCATTAATCACTTTCGAGGTGGATGATGGTGGTGTAGTGATCTTCCGAAGACTCTGACTCATCTCTATTAGAGACCTCAGCTTAAAGTCTTTGTGGCCTAAAACGGTCACAGTTTATAAAGGCCTCTAAAGCATCCATACTCCACTGCAGGAGCAATGGAGCCTGTCTCAACGTCATGAATATCATTAAAGCATTCTGTCAAAGATAACCTCGCATACTGGTCGGCCTGTCACTAAAGTCAATGACGTCCAGACTTGGGATGATCCCAAGTACATGGACATGCATTAGGGCATATCTGTACCGTTTTAAGCACGCACCAGATCCGTACTGTCCCTCTTGAGAGGGCCGGGTGGTGGAAGGCGCAGAGCACGTGCTACTCAACTGCGACAGGTTCAAAGAGGGTAAAAGACAAATTAAACGAAAGTGGTGGTCACCCTAACAGCTAGGAATTTAGTTGCCCTAATGATGTCGAGCGAGCAATTCTGGAGGGCGGTGAACAACTTCGAGGCATCGACAATGACGACGTTGAGGTCACTAGAGCGGTCCCGGCGTAATGAAGAAGCCGGTTAATAGCCGGAACCATACCCCGTGATGCAATGCCTCGCGGCGGTTCCGCGGGGTCATGGTTACATCTATTTTTTTTTAACATTACTTTATTTCTTATGAACCATGTGATTTATAGAAGCAATATCGAACTCAAACATTATTAGCCAGTCTATTCGAGTCTACTCTAAAAAATTCTGGATCTTGACGGACTAATCATTAGAAGCTAATGTGTTAGAAAGCTTTTCATCACCCAGTTGCAATCACAAATATAATATTTGGTGTTATAAAAAGTATTCGTGGTTTTTTTGTAGATTTTTGATAGAAAAAATTGTTTGTTGGCCAATTCTAGTTGAGTTTCTAAATTGCTTCGTTCTAGCGGTCGGGTTGTGAGCAGTAAAGGATCTAGTTAACGGTTTCATCGACTTTTTCAGTGACAGGCCGACCAGAGCGAGGTCTATCTTTGACATCGAATTGCTTATAGTATGATATTTAATGACGGTTGAGAAAGGCTCCATTGCTCCATGTTGGAGTATAAATCTTAGAGGCCTTTATAAACTGCGACCATTAATTAGGCCACAAAGATTTTATAGCTGAGGTCTCTAATAGAGATGAGTCAGAGTCTTCGGAAGATCACTACACCACCATCATCCACCTCGAAAGTGATGAATGCCATTGGAATTTTTCTGCCAATCGATCAGTTCTCAAAAATAACACAATTCTTTTCAACGACTTAAAGTGTACACAAATATAGAATATTTTAAAAAAAAGATGCATTTGTGATATATAAATACATTGCTTCGATTAAAATAAAAACAGTCGGTTAACTGCAACGATATCGCAATTATCCGTATACTCGAATAATTCGATTCCCCGACTTCCCCGAATTGCAACAAAAACCTTACATTTTCACTGTCTCAATCCAGCGGGAATTACTGTAGCACACGGCACAAAATATATGAGGAGTGAAAACGAGTGTTCACATAATGTCTTTCAAACCGTGTAACGTTGTGTCATTCAAACTGTAGGAGAATTGAGTTGGTCGGTGCTGCTCAAACTATGCACAATAGAGCCTAATGGAGACTCTGAGTAAAGGACAATGGGCGTAATAGAAATCGTGAGTAAAGTAGTAAATGTGTAGGGTTTCTCAATAATCATGTCCTCACTATATTTTAAAATAATACGCAAACGGCTTTTATTTTCAACAAAATTTTATTATCAACTGGAAGTACAATTATTTCAATTAGTAGTGGAATATGTCATTGTTCAAATGGCTGCCACGGCTGCGCTCACTGGCCTTCATACGGATCCCACAACTTTGGATGACTCGGGCGCATAATTCCGGCGTCATCTATTAAAATGATGGCGATTCGCAACATTCGTTTATTATCTGTAATGATGCTTACTTGAGAAAATGTTATCAGCGCCATAGTCGAAACAAGTCTGGTCTTGTGGACATATGCGCCGCGAGATGTACTTTGCATAACGGTAAACAAGTTGTTATGGTCACAGTTTATATGTCAATCAGAACGTCGAAGACATAATAGATTTTCTCCACGAGGCATTATTACCATATACAGACGGGGGTTCAAAATTTTTGAAGAAATGTTATCATGAACTTCCACTTATACTTGGCGGTGAATTCAATATTCACTTTAATTGAGATGACGGATTGCGTTTAGTACAATTTAAAAAAAAAGAACTTCATTTATATCTAGTTACTTGTACAGCACTAGGCACGACTAGATATAGTACAAGCATTGATGACATGTTTTCAGCTGTCGGTACTCATGTAACTTCTGGTGTTCACGTATCTATTTAGGTTTCCACAAACCTATTGTTACAGTACATATTCTTTAATGAAGTTACTACTCATTTTCAAATCGCAATCTCATATATCACTGATATCGATAAATCACAGTATCGCTTATCCCTATCGGTACCAAACACATAAATTTTTCTGATCAGAGTTGCTTTCGATACTGAAGACCAACGACCGATAACTACAGACGCTTTTTTTAAACGTCGGTAATCGCCGCCGCATCAATCGCTAAGCTGCCGCCAACGCCGTCGCGAATAAAATAAGCGCTTTTATTGGGAAATATTTTATTTTAATAATGGAACGTAAAAATGAAGATCGCTACTCACCTCCGTTAACCAGGGCTGCACTCCGTCGCAGGATTCAGGAGGAAAACGAAAAACATTGTGAAGTCTGCTTGTTCAGAATTAGAGATGCATTAGAATTACGCTGCAACCACATAATCTGTATACCATGCTATGTTCGCTATCTCTTTTCCCCATACTGCCCATTTTGTGGAAGTATACTGGGGCGTCATATTTTGAAAGAAAACGGAGACAATGGCCAACAAGGTCAGGCACAGAGCGACTGATTGTGAAGGTGAGAGAGGGGAACTTCAACGTCGTCCCTTCACTAGTTGCTATATTACCGTTTGCACAACTCAGCAACATATATACAAACACAATAAACAATAAAATAAAACGTAAAATAAAACCACGAACAACCAAAACAAAAATTTCACCTCATCAATAAAAAATCCTCAGTTAAAATTAAATATTTTCAAAACGGCCAGTCTCGAGAACCCAAATCAACGAACAACGACTATCTGCGGAGAGCGATTTGTGCGCCCACGACTTGGAGAACATTGTAAATCCCACGGAAATTAATTGTCATCATACGTTCTGTAACCACTGGAGGAGAGCTGTTGTAGGTCAGAATGGCGCCTACTCTGCTGTACACCACTGCGAAAAGCCAATCATATTGTCGTATGTAGTGTTGACGAAAAGCATATGCTTCTATTTCATTAGTGACCTAATCAATACATCTTAAAATTTCAGTCTCGGAAATTGTTGCTACTCATCGCGTTCCTGGTCTCTGTAGTTGCCTTGGGTCCGTTCTTTCTGGTCCGTTCTAGTTCGTTATGTGTAAAGTTTATAATGCATATTCGGAAATGTTTTAAAGTTATCTTAATTATTTTTTGGCATATATCACACATTACAATGATAATGTGTGCATAATAAAAATATACAAAACAAATAGACTCAAAAATAATTTCATAAAATCTGGCCACACAAAAGGAGATCGAGTAGCGATTCAGTAGCGTTGTAGACTGTCATAAATTCGGATATATCTAAGGCGTTGCTGTTGATTAGGGTACAAAAGATCTTCTGTGGTCGCAGTGCCCGCTTCCTTTGACAGAAATACCACTCAATTGGTTGCGGATCCCAAGACTGTACAACCGTTAACAGGCTTAGGCCTGTCGTCGCGTGTTTCAATGGCTGCCTGAGATTCGGTCTATCCCACCACGTAGCGCCTTCTTTATTTATTTTATTTAAGGCGTCGCTGTGCACACAACTTGTGGGTGACTATTTCGATGACCTAAAAAAGCTTTAATTAGCTATAAACTGTAATAAGGACTACGCGAACAGCATGATTTACTGATCGAAGAATGCACGAAGATTTTCAGTGAATTCAGCGATGTGACGGCTACACTGTGTTCACCGACGCCCGGCACTGACATGGAAAAGATTCAAATTACTCATACAGAAATTACAGGAAATGGATAAGAAGATGACAAAGCCCCGGGTTATACAACCGATGAACTGTGCAGCGTAAATGTGCGTCAAATGTTGCATCGGTTTGAGGAGCTGAACAGTAGGAATGTGCTCCCGGAGACACAGCTGGACGAAGTAGACGACTTAAGTGTCATTATAATCTAAATCGCTTCTATATATTTCTCAACCTATAGAAAGCAACCATTATTCATTAAAAA